>JAIMZG010000157.1:0-17701 GCA_020466075.1 Colletotrichum coccodes | reverse complement strand
CATCACCATCATCGTCGTCGCGGTTCCCGAAGGTCTGCCCCTGGCCGTCACGCTCGCCCTGGCATACGCCACCAAGCGAATGACAAAGGAGAACAACCTCGTCCGTCACCTGCAGTCCTGCGAGACCATGGGCAATGCGACCGTCATCTGCTCCGACAAGACTGGCACCCTCACCGAGAACGTTATGACTGTCGTGGCCGGTACTTTGGGCACGGGCAAGTTCCGCTTCGTCAGTGGCGACGATCAATCCACCGACGTCGACCCAATCGAGCAGGAATCTCACGTACAGGTCACCGAGGACGACAAGAAGGTCCGGAGGGAGTCTTCTGCCGAAGTCCCCATGTCCAAGCTGTCATCCGCCCTGGACCCTGAATTCAGAGACCTTGTCAAGCAGTCCGTGGCTATGAACACGACGGCTTTCGAAACGGAGGAAAACGGCAAGCAGCTTTTCGTCGGAACGAAGACAGAGACTGCCCTGCTCGACTGGGCTCGCCGATGCTTTGCCCTCCAACAGATCGCCATCGAACGCGAGAACTGTCCCATCCAGCAGCTCTTCCCCTTCAACTCTAAGCGGAAGGCTATGGGTGCCGTTGTGCGCCTGCCCAACAAGAAGTACCGCTTCTTCGTGAAGGGTGCCCCCGAAATCCTTTTGGGGCAATGTTCTCACGCCGTCACCGACCCGACCAAGCCCCCCAGTACCGCATCGATGGCCTCGGAGCAGCAGGACGCCGTCCGACAAATCATCACCGATTACGCGCGCCGATCTCTCCGAACGATTGCCCTCGCCTACCGCGATTTCGAGCAATGGCCGCCCGAGAACGCTCGCAAGGAGGAAGGTTCCCAGAACATCGACTTTTCCGGCATCTTCAAGAACCTAACGTGGGTGGGTGTCGTTGGCATTCAGGATCCTGTCCGAGCTGGTGTCCCAAAGGCCGTGGAGGATTGCCGTACCGCTTCCGTCTCCGTCAAGATGGTTACCGGCGACAACGTCGAGACGGCAAGGGCGATTGCGAAGGACTGTGGCATCTTGACTGAGAAGGGCAAGGTCATGGAGGGCATTGAGTTCCGTCGCATGGACGACCGTGAGCGGGTTGCGATTGTGAGGGACCTTTGCGTCCTGGCGCGTTCCAGCCCGGAAGACAAGAGAATCCTGGTAAAGGCCCTGAGGAGCTTGGGCGAGGTTGTTGCTGTCACCGGAGACGGCACAAATGACGCGCCTGCTCTCAAGTCCGCCGATGTTGGTTTCTCAATGGGTATCACCGGAACCGAAGTCGCCAAGGAAGCTTCTGACATCATCCTCATGGACGACAACTTCTCGTCCATTGTCAAGGCCATGGCTTGGGGTCGTGCGATTAACGACGCCGTCAAGAAGTTTCTACAGTTCCAGATCACCGTCAACATCACCGCCGTCATCCTTACTTTTGTTACCGCTGTTGGAAGCGAGTCACAGGAGCCAGTCTTGAACGCCGTCCAGCTCCTGTGGGTCAACCTCATCATGGACACCTTCGCCGCCCTCGCCCTCGCTACCGATCCTCCCACTGAGAGCATGCTTCACCGGAAGCCCGAAGCCAAGACCGCCGCCCTGATCAACACACCCATGTGGAAGATGATCATCGGCCAGTCCATCTATCAGCTCATCGTGACTCTCATCCTGCATTTCGTCCGCCCAGCTGGCATCGGCAACTATCCCGAAGGGCAACGCAAGACTCTCGTCTTCAACGTCTTCGTCTTCATGCAGATTTTCAAGCTCATCAACAGCAGACGCATCGATAACAAGCTCAATATCTTCGAGGGCATCACCAAGAACAAGCTCTTTGCCCTCATGATGGCCATTATGGCCGGTGGCCAGGTCCTCATCGTCTACGTCGCGGTGCCGCCTTCAAGGTTGAGCGCCTCAACGGACCGCAATGGGGAATCTCCATCGTGCTTGGTTTCCTTTCGGTTCCCGTCGGCATCCTCATCCGTCTCGTTCCCGACGCAGTCTTTGTGGCACTTGTCAAGCCCTTTGCCTGGTGCTGGTCCAAGATTCCCAAGTGGAAGCGCAAGAAGAAGACGGAAGATGAGGACGCTGAGCATTTGGGTGGCGTCAAGGATGCTCTGATGGAGATCAGAGACGACTTGGCGTTCCTGAAGCGCATCAAGGGAGGAAGGATCAGCCAGATCAGCGAAGTCATTATGAAGCCCCGTGAGTACCGCGAGAGAACGCGCAGCCGGAGCGGTTCCAGATCTTCCAGCCGGCATAACACGTCGCCGATGAAGGCCGCCCTGGGCATGCCCGGTATCGTGGCCGCCAGTGTTGGTGGTCTGTCACCTGTCGAGCGGCCGGTGTCCCATGACAGCCGGACCGCAGAAGGGGGGAACGAGCTCGAGGTGCCCCGCAACAACGACTAGTTGGACGCCGACATCCCGGGCCGACTACGGCCCTCATCATGCATCGCCACTCTTTGGCATAAGAGTGGCCCATACTGTCTTGCCTATCCAAACCGAGCGTGTGTGCTTTTTCATCATCCTCTTCATGTTATGAATGACCCGACCGATCGAGACCGAACTGTAGTATTCTCTTTATTTTCCTTGGCCCGCCGATCGAGAGAAATGAACCTTGCCCTCGTGAGCAAAACAAACATTTTGCTTTTACACCTTGTACGATACACATTAAACAAACAAACAACCGACCGATAGAAACTGCCGATCATGTACGAGACCGAAACCAAAACTAGTTAATTAAATGATACCATGTCTTAATTACGTGATGCCCTTCTCTTATCACGGACGAGAGGGATGATTCTGATGTATTGAACCAATCGAGTCTATTTTCTTTTACCGAGGCAGTCTCGAAGTTATAAGCAGTAACACCGTGAGGTCGAAATGGCGTATGATTCCGGTTGTTAACAGCTAAAGAGACCAGAAATCGGTATATTATATAGAACACTCCTTCCTCATCGTAAAATATTAATACTCTCAACGTTAATGCCCGGAACGGCGCCGACGCAGTTCCAAGGCCAATTCTCGACAAGGACAACAAAACTATCGCCGGGTTGCAGTCAAACAACGATGAACATAATGGCATGTAACGAATGTCCAGGCCCTTCTCGAAAAGAGTCAGGAACCCTGGTTCAGCGGACAACCCCGAATCGGGCTCTGTATCGCAGAGATGTTGAGCAAGGTCTGGCATAGCCTCATAGGCAGGTTATTTCTGGCATGCCAGTCGAATGAACGAAGCACTAATGCCTTCACGATATTTCAAGAGCCATGTCTGATGGCAACGCCTGGGCACCCAGTATGTTAAACATCTCTGGCTGTGAAATCTGCTCGGGGAGGTAGATGGCAACATCTTCCCAGTTGCACAGGACTGCCCGTTCGAGGAACCGCGTCTTGTCGAAAGGAGTCAAGTTCACATCCTGAAGGGTTTAAAGATGGCTCTTTGGGCCTCTGCCGCCTCTAAGGACACCCTTTAGACAACCATTATCTACCAGCGCGGCCACATGTTCTTCGCTCCTTGCCATGATCCGCGATATCTCGACATTAAGACGTTCAACATCAGGCGCTCGCCCTCGTAGCCTGTTTATGAGTCGCTGCTCTTCATCCGTGTGAGAAGAACACGAGTAGTAGGGGAAACGAGGCGGTTTCCTCGCTCACTCGCCTGCTTCAGGCCCAGGAGAAGGCGGCTGTTCGGCTGTTCGCCATCGATGGCACGCCGAAGATAGGCGCTGTAGGTGTCAGCAATCGTCTCATCAATACCGAGCCACCATTTCCTGAAATGGCGCTTTTCTTGGCGTGTCTCTTTGATGCTAGATAACTGATAAGCCGCAGGTGTTGACGATGCACTGCATGATGCTGCATCTCGCACAGGAGTTTGGCAAATTGGTCGCGGAGAATAGTAATGCATGCACGACGGTGTCGGCCTCATGGTCAACCAAGACTATATCAACCGAATCATGCTGACAATTGATATGCGGTCTTCACTGGTTTCACGAGAAAATTTTCAAAATTGCAAGCTGGACTGTGCATGGTGACTTTAACTCGACTCCTTTTGGCAAATCTTGCGATCTTGTCATCGGGCACCATTTGGTTCCTAGCAATGAACGCGGTGACTTTCTCGTTTTGTTCTTGCCTCCGCTTGCGGATCTGAAAGATCTTCCTCATCTCCTCTGTCTTGAATTTATTCTCAATCTGCCACCTGCCGGACTGTCGCTTATATTGCTTGTGCCCTTGCGAATCATCGGTGGTGCGACCTGCCAGTCAGGTAGGCACTCTTACGTCGGGATGAAACCGTGCTCACTTTCCATCATGGTTATGAGCTCTGAAAGCCGTCTACCTTCTATCGTGTACAGGTACTCGATAAGGTTGCCTTTGCCGTCCCAGTATCTGTCCGACGTTGGGCGGATGCTCTGCTTCCTCCATTCCAACTGGAATTTGTTGGCGGTCGGGTGTCGGCAAGGTCAACTGCAGTCCTTGCGGTGCCGTTGACTCCGCAAGTGGCGTTGAAATATTGCTGGTTTCTGTGAGCCTTGGCGGCGCCGAGAATCCGAGGACCGGGAAAAGGTCGATATCGTCATTCAGAGCTTGGTACGAGTCCTCGCGGACTGTGGCCAACGCGTATCTGTCTGCGAAAATCGGCTGAACCCAGCAAGTCCCTCATTTCTGGTTTGAGGATTAGTGCGATTCGGGCCGCTTGTTAAGGAGTATTCGCCGGTTGACACGGTGATAGTTCGAAAGGTTGTGGGTATATCGTCTCCAGACGCGTAGTTCGGGGCTCCTCTGCAACTAAGAACTTTCCATCAATGACACCTATTACAGCACGGGACTGGCCTGCTTGGCTCCCGCCCGTGACTTGACAACAGGCCCGCGCAGGTTTGGCGCCCGTCTGCAATTGTCCGATTCGCCCCTGATTGGATGACGCTTGGGAATACATGCGGCTGCCTCATAAACAGGCGTAGACATGATGAGGCCCTAGGTCTCTGCTTGATCCGCTTTGTAGTGTGTATCTGGGTTTGTATTTACGAAATAGGGAGGTTTGTTACACCAACTGATATGCTCTATCGATGTGTATTGCTATGTCAATCAATAGGACTCCATCACACATCGCTGTCCCTCTCACTGTTCAAATCCTTCCAACTCCCCGAAACTAAACGATGACGTACTGGAGAGCCTGATATGCGCCAACAGGAGTCCACAAAGTCAATTTACATTCAAGAGTTTGCCTATGTCCTAACACTGACCCGCAACTCTTCTCTACTGATTTCCTCTACAACCCCTTTACCGAAGGAGGGGGGAAAACGCCTCAAACGCTAAAGCATAACTACGAGGCTCTTGAACCTCGACCGGTTTCTAATGCCGGCACTGAAAGTCGAGCTGAGGAAAATTTCTTCGACGGGCCTTATACCTCAAGATTGCTGCGAGTGGCTTGACGAGATACAACTACTCTCACCGCTCTTTCCATCATCCTCTCCTTGTCCTATACATATCTGGAATACTCTCAGAACAGAGGCAGGAAGCTTTATGGAGCAGTTGGAAGTGAGCCATAAGGCTGGCATGGTGATATCAGGACCAGCCGGGTTGGCTCACTCTGGCGTTCTGATGCGGTTCTCGTCATGAAAGGAACCAGCATTCACCGACGTTCCCGCGGACCCTACTTTCGGACCCAAAAAAATCAAAAAATCTTACATGCTACGTCGGTTTGTTAGCTGCACATCTTCGAGGGCGCGGAATAGAAAGGAGCCAAAGCATCGGGTCCGTCAGTGTGAACGAGGGCACGAGACGCTGCAACGTGGAATAGAAACCAAGATATTGTGAGAGGCTGCATTTGGCTTCTCGGAACGCTTGAATTGGTATTATTCTTCAACACACAACGACATAAAGAAGGCTGGCTATCTCTGCCTCCTAGCTTCACCGGCCTCCTTGCCCAACTTCTCCAGCGCATCCTCGTACTCCTGCACCCTCTCGTCCCCGAACCCACCAGTCTCGGGGTCCCCGATCCGCAGACGCTCAACCTTTGCCGCGCGCTGGATCCCGCTGCTCGGTTGGCGATCTTGCCCCAGAACCAACCGCTCTCGCCGTCCTCGACGAGCGTCCACGCGGCTCCCGCGCGGCCCGCACGCGCAGTGCGGCCGACGCGGTGGACGTAACCGGCGGCGCTGGCGGGGAGGTCGTAGTTGACGACGTTGTCGAGCTGCGGCAGGTCGATGCCGCGGGCGACGAGGTCGGAGGCGACAAGAAGGCGCAGGCGGCGGCCGGCGAAGGCGCGTAGGGCGCGGCGGCGGTCCGAGGTCTTCTGGGTCGAGGTGAGGGTTGCGATGAAGGGGGCCAGTGGCGGATGGAGGAGGGAGATGAGGCGGGAGAGGCGGAGGGCGGACTCGTTTGATTTGGTGAAGATGAGGGCCGTTGTTGTGAAAGGGCTGTCGGGGGCTTTGGGTTTCGGGGCGGCGGCCTCTGAGCTGGCGTCCGAGGAGCCACTGGAGTCGGAGCTCGAGCTCGAGTCCGAGTCCGAGTCCGAGTCCGAGTCCGAGTCGGAGCTGGCTTCGGAAGAGCCGTCTGACGAGGATGTGTCGTCGTTGTCCTCGGCCGCGGGTGTGGATTCCGTCTTGGAGGCGGCCTCGGGGACGAGGTGGCCGTCGAGAAGGAGATCGATGAGGTACAACGGCTTGAGGTTGGCGTCGTGCACTCTGATCGCAGATCCCTGAGGAGGGTCGGCAGAGTATGCTCGGCGATGGGTGCGGTGCCGTCAGCCTGGCTGCCCTCCAGCACGATAAGCTGCGGCCGACGGAGCTGGAGCCCGCTCAGCAGGCTGAGGTCGCGCGTGAGGGTGGCACTGAGGACGACCTTGCGCACGCCGGTAAGGTTGGAGTCGGGAAAGTCACGGGCGCTGAACTTGTTGATGCGGAGCTTGGGCATGACGACGTCCAGCCAGCCCTGGAAGCTCTGCGCGAGAAGCTTGTCGGCTTCGTCGACGACCAGCCAGCGCACGTAGTCCAGCGAGAAGCCGGGAGTGAGGTTGATATGCTCAACGAGCCTACCGGGGGTGCAGATAAGAACGTCGACTTTGGAGGCATAATCCACGACGTGATCCGGCAAAGAGCCCGCAACTGCCGCATCCTCCGAGTCGGCCGCCGGCTCCTCGACGTCCTTCCAGGCCTCCAGCTCACGCTGATGCGCTGCGAGGTAGGCGTCAGGATCGTACCTCTCTCCCTTCTCAACCAAAGCAAGCTGCTCGTGCTTCAACTGCTGACTTCCGACGGAGATCCCGATGCGCACCCTCTTTTGATCGCGGCCGTCGAACGCACCGGCGCAAAGCTCAAACACCTCCTGAGCCTGCTTAACCAGCTCACGTGTCGGCAAGACGACGAGCGCTCGCAGCCTCGTGACGGTGCCCTGACTGATGTCCCGCACAATGGGGAGGGCGTACGCGAGCGTCTTACCGGAACCGGTCGCCGCCGCGACGAGGAGGTCTCCTTGGCGGTGCTTGCAGGACGGGAGGAGCAAGGGGACGGCGGCCGTCTGGACCGCGAAGGCGTCCTTGAAGCCCTTGGACTCGAGGATCTGGGCCGCCTTCGGGTTGATTCCGATGTCGGCGAACGGCGTCCGCGTGTCCGGGGTAACGCGGATCGGGGCCGCGAGCCAGTGCGGCAGCGTCTCGTAGGAGGGCTTCGAGGTATCGAGGGAGACGGGTTCGGGCTGCGGTAGGGGTTCCAGGCCGTGTTCCTCGACCTCTTCTGCTTCGTTGTCCACGTCCATCTTCTCAGGGGCGTCGGCTTGTGCCGCGTCCGTTGCCTTCTTCAAGTACTTGGTGGCCTTGGCCAAAACGGCTTTATGCCGTGCATCTACTTTGCCATCATCTCCTTCAACCTGGTCGCGATCCTTCTTCTTCTTTTTCGATTTGTCCTTCTTTCCCTCGAGTTCCTCTGTGCCGTCTTCCTCAGCCGCGGTCTCGACGTTTGACACATCTGACACTCGCTTCTTCTTCTTCTTCGTCTTTTCCTCGGCCCCCGTCTCTTGCGATTCCGTGTTCTGGATTTCCTCATCTTCCCGGGTGTCCATTGCGTCGTGGTCGGCCGGCCCGTCGTCTACAACCTTGGAGTCTTGCTGCGAGCTCTTGCTCCTCTTCTCCTTCTTGGAATTCTTGGGTGTGGCCGCATCCTCACCAGATCCAGCGTCGTCTTCGGATTTTCTGGATTTCTTCTTCTTGACAAGGGTCTCCTCCTCGGCTTCGATTGAGCTTGATGCTTGCGCTTGGTTGCGGGAGACAGACTCTCGGTGTCTGCTGTGGGCACGCTTGCCAAGGACGTACGGGGTTTTGAGCTCTTGGAGGGGACGAATCGTGCATAGGGGCTGGCGGTAGTGCCTGCGGTTACAAGCCCGTCGGTCGGGATCGACGAGGGCGCCGGAGCTGGTGGTGGTGTCGGAGGCAGAGTTGATGGCTCAGCAGGCTCCGGTGCCTGCTTGTTCTTCTTCGAGGGGACATAACGGGCGTACATCCTGTCAATTGGGCGCTCGAGACCCTTAACGCGCTATCGTCGAATTTGCGTGAGAGTTTCCTTTTGCTGCGAAGCTTGACAGCTGCGTATCGGAGGGGCAGCTGGCGCATCCAGAAAAAAGTTGGACGGCTTTCCTTATCGTATTTCTGCCAGCCGATACCGCCTGCCATTTGCCACTTATCGCTTCGACGGGTGTTCGACAAGGAGCTCTAGCTCCAGGTAACCGGGCTGGATCCGTGTACGTACCTGTCTCGTCTCTCGTCCTTCCGCGTGCAATTGCGACCAACACCTGGACTTCGTGATCTCGCTGCGGCGCTGCAGAAGATGCTTCAACGCCACCTCCTGAGGTGACAATTGCTCGTGCTGAGAAAACCGACAACATGAGTCGAACGTACAATATCGCCATGGTTAGCGACTTCTTCTTCCCGCAGCCAGGAGGAGTCGAAAGCCACATCTACCAGCTGTCTACGAAGCTCATCGACCGCGGACACAAAGTCATCATCATCACCCACTCATACGAAGGCCGCAGCGGCGTGCGCAACCTGACGAACGGCCTAAGAGTCTACCACGTCCCGTTTCTCGTCATATTCCGATCCGCCACCTTTCCGACCGTGTTCTCCTTCTTCCCCATCCTTCGCAACATCCTCATCCGGGAACAGATCGAGATCGTTCACGGCCACGCGAGTTTGAGCAGCCTGTGCCATGAAGCTATTCTGCATGCAAGGACGATGGGTCTCCGGACCGTGTTTACGGATCACTCCCTCTTTGGATTTGCAGATGCTACCAGCATCCTGACAAACAAGATCCTCAAGTTCTCCCTGAGCGACGTGGACCATGTCATTTGTGTTAGCCATACATGGTACGTTGCGCCGCAGGCCGTCACCAAGGCAAGGAAACTGACTTGGCGTCGCAGTAAAGAGAACACCGTCTTACGAGCATCCCTTGACCCCCTCATGGTATCGGTCATTCCCAACGCCGTCGTCGCCGAGAACTTCCGCCCGCTCGACTACCCATCCTCCGACGCCGCTGGACAAGCTTTTGGACAGAACCCACCTCCGGCGCATCAGCTCGGCCCGAACGACGTGATTACGATCGTGGTCATATCCCGCCTTTTCTATAACAAAGGAACAGACCTCCTGACGGCTGCGATCCCCCGTATACTGGAGAACCACCCCAACACGAGATTCATCATTGCTGGATCAGGCCCCAAGGCCATTGACCTCGAGCAGATGATTGAGCAAAATGTTTTACAGGACAGGGTCGAGATGCTGGGTCCTATCCGCCACGAAGAGGTGCGAGATGTCATGGTCCGAGGCCACATCTACCTCCACCCGAGTTTGACAGAGGCTTTCGGTACTGTCATCGTGGAGGCAGCCAGTTGCGGGCTGTACGTCGTATGCACGCAGGTCGGCGGCATTCCCGAGGTCCTCCCGTCGCACATGACTGTCTTTGCAAAGCCGGAGGAGGACGATCTGGTTGTTGCGACGGGCAAGGCAATTGCCGCACTGAGGGCGAACAAGGTCCGAACCGAACGCTTCCACGAGCAGGTCCAGAAGATGTACTCTTGGACGAACGTGGCTATTCGAACGGAGCGGGTCTACCACGGAATCACCGGCGAGCTTAGTGAAGCCGAGTTTTACGGCTTCGACGCGGCCAACCCGTCGACTTTTGGCAACAGTCGGGTGCGGTCGTTTGCCCTCATTGACCGACTCAAACGTTACTACGGTTGCGGTATTTGGGCTGGCAAGCTCTTTTGTCTCTGTGTCATTGTCGACTACCTCCTGTTCTTGTTCTTGGAGCTATGGTTCCCGCGGGAGCAAATTGACATCTGCCCCGAATGGCCGCGAAAGGTTGTCGATGATGCGGAGGATTCCAAGGAGGACTGAAGTAAACCCCATCACCCAACCTTGCACCATCACCAACCAGCATTCGGAGCAGACCGCCCGAATTGACTGAGTAGAGTCGACCTTGGGCCTTGAAAATCATGCGTATGGTCTCAATCGTGGTTGGGTGCTTTCAGGCATGTTCGAAATGCAAAAACCGGACCGGCCTTTGATTGTAGGTGTAGACCGGCGATGACCGGCGGAAATCGCAGGACAAGAAAAACAGGCCAGGCCTGGCCAAGGTTCTCCGCCTCCCCGCTATCCCGAGTCAGCCCGTCAACGCTTCGGATGGGCAGCCAAAGGCTGCAAACACGTTGGAGACAACCGCTCGTAAGTATCCCTCCAATGAAAGCAGCCCCAAAGGAAATCAGAACGGGATCTGGGTCGACGACCCGGCCTGGGTTCCGTAAACAGCCCCGGAGAGCGCCGACAATCATACGGGATTGGCTGCAGTTGTCTCCATGTCGGAGCGCGGATTGCATCTCTAACGGCTTGGGTCGGTCCTGAGCTGCCTGTTCCGGCCAAGCGCCTGGTTGGGCCATGCGACCTTTCGTAGTATCCAAACCCCCACCACGCGCGCATCTCGACAAGCTCACATGCGCCACGACCAGACACAAAATCCAACATCTTTCGCCCTCCATCTCGGATACCGACAACCCCGACTTACTTCTTTGCCATTCCACTGCAATTGCAACCTTGTGCTCAAGCCATCAACGTAACGCGCTCTCCTCAACGACGGTCTCGGCAGCGATATATTCTTTCGCGTCCAGCCACCGACGTACGGACCCTCCAGACCTCTCCAATATTGAGAACCCCGCGCCTTCGTTTGACCACCATGGCCGCTGCGCAAGATCTGCCGATGGACCTCCCCATAATCGACCTCGACGTCTTCCTAAACGAGCCGCGAGACTCTCCCGCTGTCCGCGACGAGTGCGCAAAGGCCGCCACCGCCCTCATCACCTATGGCGCCCTCGTGCTGCACGACTCCCGCGTCGCTGAATCCGACAACACCACCTTCCTCGACCTTCTCGAGGACTACTTCGCACAGCCCGCCGAAGTGCTCAAGAAGGATGAGCGTCCGGAGCTCAGCTATCAGATCGGCGTGACCCTCGAGAACACGGAGAAACCCAAGTGCGCCGTCGACGAACCGTGTCTGCAGGTCATTCAGCGCCTGGCCCCCTCCGAGCGACCTCTCGACATCGAGGCCCACGAACCTGACCCAAAGTGCCGCTTTTTCTGGCGCATGGGCGAAAACCCGCCGTACGAGACCGAGTTCCCCGGGCTCAACGCCCCCAACGTCGTCCCCGAAGCCCCGCACATCCGCGAGCGCTGGCCGCCGGCCATGAACAAGTGGGGTACATCTATGAAGCAGGCCGTTACTGGCCTCGCTGAGATGGCGGCTTTCGGCCTTGGACTCCCCGCCGATACTTTCAGCAACGCCGCCAAGTACGGACCCCACCTCCTCGCGCCTACGGCTTCGGATCTGGTGAAGTACGGCAAGCAGGACACCATTCTCGCCGGCTTCCACACGGATCTCAACTTCCTTACCATTCACGGCCGCTCCCGGTATCCCGGCCTACACATTTGGGCGCGCAACACTGGCAAGAAGATTTCCGTCAAGATCCCAGAGGGCAACTACCTTTTGGTCCAGGCGGGAAAGCAACTGGAGCACTTCACAGGAGGTCTCATCAAGGCAGGCTTCCATGAGGTTGTGGTGAACGAAAAGACGCTCGACGTGATCGAGCGCCGCAGATCCCAGTTCCCCGACCGCCCGCTTGTCCGCATCTCATCGACTTTCTTCTACCATCTCTCATCCGATCAGGACATCACGCCGATCCCTCAACTGGTGGAACAAGCACGGAAGGTTAGAGCTGAGCAATTCAACCTGGGCAAGGATGAGGGCGAGGAGGTTGTGTACAAGCCCATGAAGGTCGGGCAACAGGTGCAAGAGTAAGCAAAACACCCCGATGATCTCTAGCACGTCGCTGACCAGTCTTACAGGGAGTTGAAGCACATTGCTCTGATGACATGATGAATAAAAAAAACCCCCGCTGTATTAGTATAGTACTATTAATGACATTTGAAACAAGGCTGCATTCTCAAGCCTTGTAGAACTCTTCGCCCTCGGCGACGTCCACCTTCTCCTTCGCGACCCTGTCCACCGCCGTCTTGGGGTCTTCCTCACCGTCCAGGTGATCCACCCACGACGTTGTGAAGTTGTCGTTCTCGGCAATCAAGGCGGCGACCTCGGCGACGGATTCCCTGCTCGATGAGCCCTTGACGCCCTTGGTCTTGCCGAACTCGACCTTGCCGGCGGGCTCTTCGGTCAGCAAGCCGGGCCGCAGGCTGATGCCCGCAAAATCCTGGCGCTTCTTTGACTCCTGCCAAAGGACCTCGTCGGCGGCGACCTTTGCCTTGAAGTAGTTGGCCAGCTTCTTGTTGCCCTCCTGGGCGTCCTGCCAGGCCTGTTCGGACCACCAGGTCGGCTTCGTCTTGCGGGAACTGAGGTAGGAGACGAGGATGAATTTCTTGATGGAGGGGGTCGCGACGGCGGCCTTTACAAAGTAGATGGCGGCGTCACGGTCAATTGAGAAGGTCTAACTTGTTAGCTTCAGTTCTCATTTGACATTTTATGACGGAATCCTGGCTCGACTCACTCGCTCGGGGTTTCCCTTTCCGCCGGCACCTATGACGACCGTCAGCATCCACATTCTGGAGAAAGACTCTAGGCTTGGCAAGATCGTCCAAGCATCATGACTCGCTGGGAGGGTTGGGTTCGGACTGACCTGCACTCCAGACGATGGTGTCGGGCTTCACCTCGTCCAAGATGGCCTGGGCCTTGGACTGGTCGGTCACGTCCTCGATGCTCCTCACGAGCACGTTGAGCTTACCGGCCTGGCCAGCGCCGAGCTTCTCGATGGTCGGGACCTGGTCCTGGGCGCGGATGACGCTCGTGACGGTCCAGGACTTTTTCAGGAGGAGCGGGGTCAGGAACTGCGAGACCTTGCCGTGGCCGCCGAGGATGAGGACGTGTCTGCTCATGTTTGTGGGTTGTGCTGCCGGTTGTGAAGTGAGTCTAACGAGGCGAGCTGCTGTAACGTTGTGCTGGTGCGAGGTTGCGGTCGTGGCTGCTGACGCTCTCGTGCAAGTTTGGTCCGGAGCGGTCATCAGGGCGCGGCGGACGGCCGACTCAAATAGTTTCGGGGCATCAATCACACCACCAAAGCTTTGAAATCAAACCTGGATGGCCGCTTCCCCGCTTGCAGCGCCCATCGGCGGGACGGCGTTAAGGACGGTTCAGACGGGAGGTTCAAACGGGGGTCGAATCGAGAGCTGCCGTGGGGCGACGCGAGTGGATTCGGCTGCGGACGGACACGCCGAGGTGGACAATTGCTGCAAAATCCCAGATTCCCTCGCTGTCTCTCTGCCCCCGCGAACGAGGATTTTCGGGGTCCCGGTCACGTCACCGGAGCGTCAATGACGTAAATCCCGCGAGTCTATTTGGACTCCCCCCACCACCAAAGGTGTCACTGGGGGAAAATGCCTAAACGCCGATAAAGAGCCCTCGGGTCTCAATTGAGTTTGCTCCCTCTTATCTCATAAAGACCAGATCGTCGTTTTTCGTTGGCAATGTGGGTATCACTCGACCGGCGTCGTCAATCTCTGCCAACATGTCGTGCCTTTCTTGGCTGTTGACGTCTGATTGCGTGCGCAGCCCCTGTCGTCAGAGAAGAGCCCTGATTCGAGCTAGGAGGACGAATTGTTACGGACTCCCGAGGCCTTGCAGGGGCGGACGTCTCTTAGCCGACGCCGAATTACTTTTGGAACAGCCGGTTAGGACGTCTCTGGGTGGAATAGGCATTGGCAATTCTGAGTGCTTTACCACCAAGACAAATTGTCTTCCTGGAGAAGTTTGCAGTCGTGTCCAATTCGTCCTGCACTGACATAAGAACTGCAATGGGGCTGCCGCTTGGTAAATATTATTATATTACAGCCGGCCTACTTTGCACCCTCACAGCCCCAATGATACCCAGGAACGCATACGGCGACAGTCATGAAGTGAGGTGGAGAATTCAAAATTCTTAGAGCAATGGCACCACTGCATTCGACCTGCGCCGTAGAATCCAGCACCTCACCGTTCAGTCATGGTTCTACCATCAACGGTAGTTTCTTCGAGGGGCAAGCCTAACGGGAAGACCGATTCCCCTCAAATATGACGCACATGGGTTCTTTGATCACCGGGAGGGGACCGAGGGAACGAAGGAGACGGGAGTAGTAGACTTTGTCCTGGTAGACGTTAAGACGTTTTTAAGCACTTTTGTGACTCGTCTTAGCTGGTGGTGGGAGATCACCTTCACGGCCTAGCTGGATAAGACATGGTGAATGGCCCGAGGAAAAGATATCGAATCCAGAATCGTTGACTTTGTCTTATTTCGGCAGCTCCTACTCGTGCCGGCGCTTATTTTCAGGATTTTCGACTTGTTTGTTAGAACTTTTGTGATGTGAGACTCTGCATGATACGTACATTTCAATGGTAGACGCACTCTCGGATGTTCTACGACGCCGGGTCACTATCCCATATCCCATCCAGGGCACAGAAAACAGCATGTCGTAGGCTGGTAATGCTTTGTAAGCCGCAATTGCTACGCAGTTGTAGGCCCATCTTCGTGTCATGTAAGGCTATCAACTTGAATTCACCAGCACACTTATCCCATAGTACAGTATACAACGTCAGCGACGTATCGAGCAACGCATAGAAACACACTTTTCAACATGATACAGGTCGTCGTATCATAGGTGCCAACGTGGCAACCATCGTTGGTCAGAGCCAGTTTCTTCTGAGTGAAGCGAACGAGACGCTCGCTCGTAAGAGGTCCAGGCAGCCACGACCTAAGTCATAAGTTGGCATCTTCGAGACGAGATGTGCGCTCCTCCAACGACGCAGTGTCACCTTGCCAAGCCCGACGGGGTGCTTGCCCAAACACTTGAAATAGACAGCTAGCCGCAGCACGCACCAGGGAGAACCCGATCGACGAAAGATCTTCGTCGGAACATGAAACTTGATGTTTCTTGGGTGAGCGGAATCCCTGCACGGGTGGGACCCCGGGAGCCGGGGGACGGGGGTGGTAGGGACGGCCGCTTCGGAATCGCCTCGCCGCGGTTGTCCCATGGCCCGTCGCGGTTGGCGCGGGGTCTCTTGATCGTCGTTTAGTTTTTCATTTTACTTCTTCCCTCGTTTTTGGCTGGAGATGACCGTCAGCTACCCAGCCTCGGGGTTGTCGAGAACGGCCAGGACTGGTAGCGACGGGTTTCAGATCTGATTTGGGCATGCTCTAGCGTATCGAGAACCAAATTATCGACAACGGCGGCGCGTCCTGCAAGGCCTTCGTCTTGGACCGCTGGATCAGTGGCTCCCGGTATTCGGGTGCGGCCGTGGGGAAGTGGTACCGCCATGGTCGTGTTCGTTTTGCTTCGTTTCCTCGTGTCTCTTCTGGGTATTAGGGGGTGGTGATTTTACCACGATAGCGGCAAGTCGATTGGGTGAGCAAACGCTCATTTTAGTCCCGTGGTACGTTGATCGAACCGCAGGCGGCAGTGTGAATGACGAAGGCTGAGCAAGGTGGTGCAAGTAGGCATTTCCGTTTTCCCGGCTTTGCAGTTTATCGAAATCACGCGTCTTGGTTTAAGCTCGGCAAGACCAGTTCAACGCTACATATTGGGTTTGTATATGTCCAGACTACTTTGGGTTCTAGGCAGCCTGCAACAAGATGGAAGTTGCTCAAAGATATGCCTAAAGCAATCCTGGTTGACCACTTGTCATGCTTTGTTCTCGCATAGTCTTGGAACTAAGCTTGTAATCTACGAGCGAATTAAAATCATTGAAATCCATCGGCGATCTATAGGTGGCCTCGTGCCGTTCGATGTATGACCGCCTAGTTGCGTGCCGTTCCTAGTCTATACTGACTCCGATATTGGGACCGACTGCCTATGACGTGTTTACTTCCATCACGCCTGCAAAATCAAGGAATAACTACTGCCATGGCACTGCACACCCAATAATGGAAGACTGGCCACTCGATCGCCCGGAAAGTCGACTTCGAATCCGGGTCGCCCTGCTGCCCGCACCAAGGCCTGCCTTAGTTGTAAGACCTTGGTGGGCCGTCGATGCGCTTGTCCCCGCGAGATTGTTTTGACGGGGAGGCGACTGGTGAGGTGGCAAGTCTTTTCTATAAACCAAGAAACTGGGCGAGGAACGTGCCGAATCAACCGAGGCGGCCGCATGGAAGTTGCTGGCCAGGAGTAGGGCGATCAGGAGGCAGAGGCTTGCCTGGTAGGGCACAAGCGGATTCTATGGATAGCAGCAAACCACACCAGTCGCTGACAATCGTCCGCCGCCGGGTGGAGAATGGAGATCATCCACCAACCACCTCGAACTGATTGCGTTTGGTGGCAGGTAGGTATCAGAAAGGAGCGGTGGCCTAACCTGGCCTGCCAGAAACCCCGAGGAGTTCGATCGCCGAGGGCCGGTCAGGGTTGCGACGCGGGGATCATGCAAGTTTCCGAGGGGAGGATGGGGCGGACTTGACAGTCGACGCCGTGAACGGGGTTGTTCCGACGTCGGGTCGGGCGCGGAGGCAAGGGGCATAAGAAGAGGAGGGGTTTGAGGCGTCACCCTCTGGCTTTTTCATTGCTCTTTGGGAATGGAGAGTTGATGGCCGATAGATACCCTTATTCGATGGACTGGCGACGCTTGAATGCAACGCCAGTAGTGTGTGCCCGGCGAAGGTGGGCAGCCGAGGCCCAAAAGATTGATCGGGAGCACTGAGACTTGAGGGATGAACCTGGATTGGGGGTTTGACCGGAAGGGCGGGTGAAAGGTGGGACGACGTAGGAGTAGAGGGTTTCATTGGTCTGAAGGATATCAACTCAAACATTCCACGTCTGGAACGGGCTGGCATTGTCCCTGCGGGGGAACCAACACCTACCGAAGGCCACATACCTGATTAGTCTAGTGCTGGGAGCACGACGGAGCCGCGCTTGAGCCTCCAACTGGCGTGCAGGGATCAATACCATTGTGAGACGGCTGCGACCCCTGTACTCCCTCTTGTCTCTCTCGTCCCTCTCGTCCTCTCTTGCCCCCCTCTCTCTGTATTTCCTTTCCGCTGTCATTTGGTGGTATCCCGACTCTGTGTCACGTCGGCCAAAACTCTCAGCCAAGCTTTCTCGGATGATGGCGGTAAGAGATCTTGATGGTCCGAGGGAGTGCCAGAGGGAGCGGGTACTCATGTACCTCAGGAAAATGCCCGAAGATGGGAGTCCCTGGAAAGGGAGGGGGGGGGGGGGGGG
>JAIMZG010000155.1:0-76030 GCA_020466075.1 Colletotrichum coccodes | reverse complement strand
CCTTGACGCTGGTCTTTGCACGGCGGGCTTCTGTTTTTTTTTTTTTTTTTTTTTTTTAGCCGTCATTATACGGGAAGAAAGCGGAGGGCGACCTGACATGTTTACTCGATATCCTGCAATCGAGGCTGGCGATGCTCGTGGGGTTCAGTATTCACCTGGCCACCATCCCCCGGCTCTTGCCAGCAGCGATATATGACTTAATGCGCCGAGTAATGAGGAGAGTGTCGAAGCCGGTTGCGGCCGAGGAAATTTATGACGATGTTTTTGGAGAGCGGCAATTTTCTTCCATGGGCATGATTGAGACTTTTTTTTATTCCCTCTAGGACAATGTTGAGCGTGTGGTTATTTGTCTGGGCGTATTCAGATTTTTTGGGCGGGACGGATTTGCTATTTCAAAGCGGTTCTAGAACGGCGTCCTTGAAAGACGTGGACGAGCGCCAGTGATACACGGTTCGTCTTTTCTTACAAGGGGAAGGTCTACGCGGAGCAGGGATTCGTCATTCTGGATGTTACTATATCTAGAGCTATGCACCCGGATGATACAAACTGAGATACCTCTTTGTGCTTCACTTTGATTTGTGTGTGTACAGACTGTGCAACGAACGCTTCGGCCGGTTTAGTATAGAGCAAAGCGGGGGATAAGGAAGCAGGGTGAAACCGCGGAATCCGACGCCGTGCCACCCCGCCAGACCCATATCCCGGACGACGACTATCCGTCGATGAAGCACTGGGCTCTTGTGGTCCCGCCTTTCCGGATGGACGGATTGGTTACGGAAGTCGAGTGGGACACCGATCCCGGGCGCTCCACCTTTGTCGACCTCCGAATCCGGCCTCCGCATCCTGCACCGCACGTTTCGGTTGAAAGTCTTCCGAAATGACAACTTGGGATTGCAATCGCATTTCGGATTTTGGGTTGGGGACTTGGAAGAGGGGCATCCGGTTGGGCGCGACGGGAGGCTTGGCTTACAGCGCGGGACTTTTGCGCGGCCGCTGCCGGGTGTCATCGCGCCTAGCGAGATCTGTTTCGGGGAGAAATAGAAAGAAGCAGGGCCGGGCGTGGTTCGAGCAGGCTTCGATAAGCGCATGCTCTTCTGCGCTGCAGAGGTTCATCGGTAGCGGCCGCAGTGTGGGCTACAGGACGAACAATGGTTATCTTTGGAGTGGCCAATTCTAATGTATCACAGCCACCCACACCCCGCCCGCCCCTTTCCTACCCCGTGGCCCGGTTGAGACCTCTTCCAAAATGAATACAGCAGCTCCGCTTGGTAGTGGTGGAAGGCGGTTTAGACCTAGAATTCTTGGGCTTCTTCAATCCGGGGTTGTCAGGTGCTACTCTGACTCCCCGTGTCTGGTTGTGGAAGAAGGGAGACACGGTTCGATGATCGTAACAAGTACGTCACTTCACCAGGCTGGTAAGAACCTCGTTACATCGCCGAGGGAATAGGTTGGGGTAGGTTCCTACATTTTGCACTGAGTGATATCAACCCAGGAACTTGTACTTCGGGGCATCCTTGGCCGCGCCGGAACACTCGTTAGACTGTGATATAAACTGTATCGTTTCGGCTCCGCAGAGCCCAAATCCGCAAGCCGTAGATCTGGTGAAAGTCCAGTTGATGAAAGGGATGGTGGTAGTAGAAGGGATGTCTTTGTGTCACCCGTCTCCGGCCTGGTGTTATGTTTGGATTTGCGAGTGGAACAAACGGGTAGAAAACCTTGAGACACGGAAAAGCGGCTTATTTTCATTAAGAGCTCGACCTCGTCGCAGCGAGACATGACTTCAAGCTCAGAGATCCGGCCCAACAGCACAACGAGAATGCGTTCAAGAGGGGCGGTTTTATACTTTCGTGGCCTGCTGGGCTCCCAACCTCGTTGCTGAAGTAGGCCCTTGGGTCCCTCGGAGGTGGCCGATTGTTTCTTAATTTACATACTAATTGCCGAATCATGAGACATACTGAGAATATAAAACTATCGTCTCAACGTCCAGGCCGGAAAGTGAAAGTCTCTGCGGCATTAACCTTTAAGGTATCGAGGTTATGTATCTTTGGCGACCAAATTCGACTCGTCTTGTATACATGGGGCCAGCATCAATTTTGAGCACAAAGTTTAAAGGTATTGCAAGCTTGAGGTGGGCTCCAAGGTCTGGCTGGACATGGGTGTACTGACAGGCCAAGACAAACCCATAATGGAACGATACTGAAGTAAATCTTGGATGCTTTCCAAAACGTTGAAATCCCCGCCAGCATCCTGCTTTATCAGGACTTCGTAGCACTCAATCTTCAGAAAGAACCCGGTCCAGTCCATATTCCCCCGCGGTCATTCAACTATCCGTCAGGCCCTTTGCCCTTCGAAGGGGGAGCACCGCACCAAAATCTCCACCTCTACCCAAACGCACACAATGACAAGCCGGATACAGTGAAAGCCTGCATTCCCATTCAAGCCCTCCTTGGCCTCCTCTTCGTCGCCATCCCCTGCCTCGCCGTCACCGCCGAGGCCGGCCAGGGGAAAGACGCGGCCCCCAAGGACAAGGCGCACCAGGCCTTCTTTCACGCCCGGCAGCCCAAGCCGCAGGCCATCCCGGTCGAGCGGCCCAATAGCCGGCCCGAAACTGTCAAGGCCACGCCGGAGGCCGTTCGGAAGCAGTTGGCCGAATGGTGTAAGTAGGTCGGGGTTGAGGTCGGACCGAAGTGCCTGGAGAGGCTTGAAGCCGAGAGAGAAAAGACGCAGTTAGAGGAGAAGGATGACGGTTGGATCCCGTAGATGGGGACGGGGCTCGGGGGATGTTTGTGGGGGGTTGTACCGTGAGCCGGTCATGGATATGGACCAGATCCGAAATGGGCAATGGCGGTGCCAGGCTGTTCTTGTTTCCCAGACGGATTACTTGGACGGAACGATATCTATCAGATATTGAACTGGACGAGGCAATTGGACGAGGGGTTTGGACTTTGGGTCCGTAGTTTTCGCTAGTCTGCGTAGATGATCTGGCGTGCAACCGTCGCGGCAAAGGGGCTGAGAAATATTGCACCTTCACCGACACCTCGTCTTACACACCTCCACTCTGGGACAGCCCAGGAACATCACCCCAACCCTGACCGCCCATTCTCTCAGACGCAAAGGTGCAGTTACGCTTCTCCCACCAAGAGAAAACAAGCTCGTTGTTTGCCTGCCGTGCCAGCAGACAGCCAACGACTCCCTCTTACGACGTCCCGACGCCGAAAACGCGCTTCGCCGCCAGACACACCCTCCTCAAAGCCCTCCAGATAACGTCGTCCACGGCAGCGACGGCCCTGCCCCGGCCCGCGTGGAAGAACGCGCAGCAAGGCAATTGCCGCTGGGCGAAAAAGACTCGGAAATGATCGCATGAATCTGGTTGCGGCGCCTCCCTTCTCGGTACTCATTAGATCAACTTTGAACACCGACTGGTTCCGTGGGCGAGGTAGTTGCTCACGAGTTAGGGGGTAAACGTCGTGGTGAGCTAGGTGGTTGAAGAGAGCCATGTTTGGAAGGCCACGACAGCGGGGCCGGAGACAGCTGGTGAATCCCAAGTAGTCTGCTTGGTTCTCTGGTGTTGTTCCGGGGAAAGATTTTTAGAATATTCCAGCAAAGTTCTCAGTCAACTTGTGACCTAATCTTGGCCGCGTTCCCGGGTTGGGGTGTGGATGATTATGGGTGAAATTGGACACACTTGCCTGTTCCACCAAAGCCTCGATACGTTGGACATAGCCGGGGGCCGTCGTGTATCGGTTCTCCGTCAGCCCAAATATCTGTCTCTGTGCGTGTTTAACTCGGCCGTTGGAAGGCTTCGTGCCAGTCAACCGCGGGTCGGAGGAGCCTGAAGGGCATAAACGGCAATGCTGCCAAACCCAGAAGGTCTAGCAAAGCAAGACCTCCCAGTGAAAGCCTTGCCTCAACTGGAGACTTTCTGGTCTCGAATTATAACGTATCATATAGCCTAGAACCCGTTTCTCCGAGTATCCTGCCGATCCAACCATAGTGATAGCTGTCCCTTTGCCACAAGAACACCTAATAACAATCCAAACCAAAGGACTCAATGCGCAATAAACAAACACAATGCGCCTTCCCACAACCCTCGCCATCCTAGCAATCTTCCTTTCAAGCCTCATGTCCAGCCTAGCCCTAGTGCTGACCCAACTCCGTCAGATCAAACTCGGCACCCTTGAAAACGCCGCCGCCAACAGGGAGGAGGAGCGCCAGGACCCAAGTTCAGAAAAAGAGTGGACCATACGGAGCAGCTCGTGAGGCGGGCCAAGAGATATTCTCCCGAACGAGCGCTATGAGAAGCTGCGCAGTGCGTGCTCGAGGTGCCCTGTCGACTACTCCACGCCGCTGGATGTCAATGTCTGATCAAAAGTTGAGCGAGGATGGCAGCTGGGTTGGGTAATGGGTGTGTGGCGGAGAGCAGGAGGGGAGATTTGCTCCCTGTCTCTCCGTTCGCGGTTCTCGAGGCTCGGTATCGTTCGGAGGTGTGATTGTGCTGGTGGTATACGACCGGCGAGCACGATGTTGGGCTGTTACAGCCGGGTCAACTTTAACAGTTGTATATTGGAACCGGCGCCCCGCCGTCGATTCGTCCGCCCCTGCGTCGAATTGCTTTGTAGCCAGTACAGGGGTTCTCGTGTAGATTGTCTGCAAATCCGCGGCCATCGAATCATGCTGTGCTAAACTTGGCTTACGCTGTCATCGATGCAGAGTTAGCTAGCCGAAAGCTGCTTGACCTTCGTTGTAATGCAAGCTTTAACACATCGAGCAGCTGGGAGCCATCTTCGACTGTCTTGAAACATCCAAAGGTCTTCGCACTTCGGGTGAATGACTCTACCTATCACTGACTCATACCATTAAGTCACTTGAACAGGGCAAGGCATGCAGATGGCCGAAGAAATATCATATATTTCTCCCCTAGTGACGGCAAGCCGCCGTCTGCCTCAGTAGCATCCGGCGGACTCATCAATCGTTGGAGACGAAAGGCAGTGTAAAGACGAGTTCCCCATTTCCGATTCTGAATGCCAGAAAACCAAATAATTTTACGTATTTCTGCTGTACGCATTCGTTTGTCTCTTGTGCTTCGTCGGGTTAAGGGAGAATACATCTACACTCCGGGAACCACACACATGCATCCCAGGCTGAAGCCATCAATAGGCGGAGGAGGGGAGAGGGGTGTGTGAGGAGCGAGAGAATCCCAACCACGACGGCAATTTCCCAAATGTCACCATATTTCGCCAACCACCCTTGAACTTGATTGTCCCGTCGATTCCACCCTCATGCCAGTGGCCCAGACGTTCCTAGAGTCGTATCGAATGCGTAGGGGAAGAGAGACAAGGCGCTTAGGCAGTAGGGTTGGGGTTCATCTGCAGGGTGGCGTTAGTCAAACAGACATCGTCAACAGAACCAAGGTCTTCATCAAGGACAGCGTACCTTGCGCTTGCCACCGGTGAGGGTGACGTTGACGAAGCGGCGGGTGTATGTGAGACGCTTCTTCGCGCGGCCCTTGGGGGTCTTCTTCTTCTCCTGGGGCTCAACCTTGGGGCTATCGTGATGGTCAGCGATCGATTCGGTCTACTTCATCATCAAAATGATCGGCCGGTTGGTCATCGCGTCCGTGGTAGTCGAATTTCGTAATCGATCGTCGACATGATGTTGTTTCCTTCCCTCTTCCTGACCGACGTTTCCGCACTTTGTCCGTCCGCGATGACCGAATTTTCGTGCATTTGCCATCTTCCCCTCCGAGGAAATAAAAAAAGAGTTGGGCTGCTCTGTCTGACGGGCAAGACTTACGTCTGAGACTTGACCTTTCCGGCACGCGCCAACGATCCGTGAACCTTTCCCATTGTGGCGGTTTGACAAGTTGTTGCTGTGGTGTTTCGGTGAGTAGGTTGTCGATGGAAATCGAGAACGGGTTTGTCGTCTTCTGCGCGGGCGGATGGGCGTCGGGTTGCGTGCGAGAGAGGATTGCGGGACCAGCAATTTTGGCTCACTGAATTCTGTGTGCACGTCACGTGTTGGCTGTGGAGAAAGAGCAGGGCGAGCGAGGGGGCTTTGCTTCCCTTTATGGGCGTCCAGTCAGTGCTTTCTCCGTTTTGCCCGCCCGGAAGAAATGGACCGGAAAAAAGTCGGATTTAGAAGACACGACCAACCTTGACCTCACCAAGACGGTCTCGGCTTGCCACTGGCGCCAGCGAGATGAATCATCGGCCAGCAAAGCACAGGTTCTTGACTTGCGATAGGAGGCAACACGAAAATGTTTTTTTGACTCATTCTGTTATTTTTGACGATTGTATGCAATCTACGCTTCTCTTTGCCAACCTTTCCGTCTATAACTGAACCAGCTGTGCAATTTGCGTACTATACAGGGTATCTAGACATGATCTCGTGTGAATGCCTCGGCATGCTCAAGTGGTTTATGCATCGTCTCCAAACGATCCCCAGATCTGCTCCGCGCTCTTGGGATGCGCGCAGTATCCGTTGCACGCTTTGCATTTGTCCATCTTCTTCGACATCATGTCTTCCAGTGACGTCGGGTGGAGGACGAGGTCCTTCGTCTTCAGGTTCTCGTCGAAGAAGACGTACGGTCCGCGGTAGTCGCCCAGGAGTATCTCGGGGAGGAAATCCAGGTCGTGAGGGGTGTTCTTCTTAGCCACATCCGCCCACGCAGCCTTCACACCCTGTTCCACGCGGAAGTCCCAGGTACTCTCCCAGGTGGCCTTCGCCGAGAGTGCGTCGACACTGTAACGGAAGACAGCACCTCCGAACTGGTCCGTCTTGTATATTTCCATGATCTGCAACGCCGGCATGTGCTTCGCAGCTTTGGCTGCGGTACGAAGGACATTGTTAATGTACTCGGAGTCGACACCATCAATCATCATATTCGATGTCAGAGTGAGTCGGCGGAGGTTCGTCCACACCGGCGGCGTGCTTTTGCGTGCAAGAAGGCCCTCGAAGAAATCGCTCGCGTCTGATACGTTCGAGACGGCCATCTCCTCGGCTTGGAGGCTAAGATGGCCCAAGTTGTGGCCGAGGCTGGGGCATGAGGTTCTGGGGACATCTCCCGCGTCTTCGGCCTCAGCCATGGCGATGCCAGCAGCTGAAACGTCGCCATTCGCCTCCGGCTCATTCTCATCGCCAGAATCAGCATCCTCCCACTCTCCATCGCCACCATCGGCGAAGGCGTCAAAGTGCTCAAAGATGCTGATCCGCTTAATGTGGGACGGCCAGAAGGGGAGCGTCCGGGCATGATCTGAAGAGGTCAGCATTGACTCATACTTGCATTCTTCACACCCGTTCAGATGGGGGAAAGGAAGACATACCCGAGTCAACTTCCAATTGTGCCTCCATGTCAACTTGGTGCCACGGCTCAAAGCGAACTTCCCGAAGCCGGGGTAAGCTGGAGAAAATAGTGAGGAGTGCCCGAGATGAGAAGTTGCGATGGTTGCGACGCAAGACCTGGCAGCTGCTGATGACGGAGACCTCGGGCAGACCGTGCCGCCCAATCTGGTCGCAGCCGGCGGTGATGAAGCAAAAGTCGAGGTCGTGATCGAAGAAGCGTGAGTTGCCATCCTGATCCAGGCCCATTTCACCAAAATACTTGTTCTTGTCGCTGGGCGAGGCGGCGCTCAGCTCCAGCTCGATGCCCGAGTCTGAGGGCGTCCATTTGCTCAGAATGTCGAAGAAGTTCCAGATGCCCTGGGTGAAGGCGACTTCGTTGTCATTCTGCTCAACGTCGGTCTCGGGTATCTTGGCGAGCTTATTGGCGTAGCGAGGCAGCTCGACGCGGAGTGAAACGCGGCGCAGGTAGGAGCGGCGGGCGGGGTCCTGAAGGATCTCATCGAAGCGGGCGAGGTCCTTAACGGTGCCGACCTCGAGATTGCTGAAGTTGATCTTTTCGATGAATCCCTGCCACTGTCGACATACCACGGCGTAGCTGCCCATGTCGTGGCGTTGATTCTTAGACCTCCAGATTTTTGAGCGTCTCTCGGCGACGGCGCTAGAAGCCAGGTGCTCGAGGATAAGACCTCTGAGCTCGACGGGAAGACCGTTCCACGATGCCATTTCGGTCTTCTTTCCCATGGCAGACTTGGTGGTGCCGAGGATGAAGTCGGCTCCTAATCGGCGCGGTGATTGCTGCCCCGGTTGCTTCTGCCCTCAGGAGCCGGTGTGATTTTCAGCGGGTCACCGAGTGAGACACTGGACCCTTTGTCTGAGTGCTGGCTGGTTCCCTCGGAAAGTGAACAGAAGACTGACAAACGGGATGTTATGCCTTCGATACGCTTGATTTTTGAGACTGAAAAGCGCGCCTTCTTAACTACTGTCGATAATACTGTCAGTTGAAGGGCGTGCACCTTTCAAAGCTCTGTTTTGGCACTGAATCTGTCTTTGTGTTGGTGAGTTGCGCCTTTTGGCTGAGGTGCCAAACAGACAAGTTGTGCGCGCCAATCAAGAGTTGCCCATCTGAAAGACCCTTATTGTAGCTGTACCTCACTTTTGAAAAATTTCCAGCTTAACTAGGCACTTTCTGCCATCTAATCATGTATTCAAGTACCGTCTGCCCCACTTTAGAAAATCTAGCTTACAGTGTGCATGTATACGTCTCCAGGCATAGAGAAACCATCATTTGCACTGTACATCCCTCACCAGATAAGCCGATAGCGATGGCCGACAGCAACCCAGCACCCAGGAGGCCGGCCGTTCGTCCCTTTCTTCATCACTTTCCCTTCTGGACCTTATCTTGCGCCATAACCATCGAACGACTCTGCCCTCACCCGGCGGAAGTGGTCGTGCAGCCCAGTCCCTGCAGGCACAAACTCATCGGCCATGGCACCGGAGACCTTCACCTCGTATACGACCGCGGCGCCTGGGCTGGGCGCCCTGCCCATGCCCGCATGGCTCTGAGTGGGTAGAGTTGGTCTCGGCGCTAGGCGACCTTTGGCTTATCAGATCTAACCCCGGGCCACTTTCCAAGCGTCTCATCCCAGGCATCACATGCCCTTTCTCCTCCTTTGCGGAGGTGCTGCTGCTGCTAAAGCCAACTTGAGGTAACCTGGACTAATCTTCTGACTGACCAACCCCGACAGCGCCAGCACTAGCCCACCGTTGCAAACAACCGTCTTTGCCGCTACAAAACCCGACTCGTCGTGATTTTCCCCGACCCGTCGAGCAGGGCAGGACCCGACCAGTTTGTCCTCTCTCCCGTATTCTCTAGCGGCTCCAGCGAGAGACCCTCCCCATCATATTCGAACATCCCACCCACGACCGAAGAAACCTCCCAAAGCAGACGTCCCCGCCGTACTCGCACTCAATAGCTCATCCGATCATCTTGGCCCTCTTCCTAGCCTTTCCGAGACCGCTTCGCACTGCACAACGCTCGTACGATCGATCCCACCCATTTCCGACTATACACACCTCAAGTGAGGGTTTGCTACAAAACCTCGCACACGTCCACTCCGACCATCCTCCTCCTCCTCCCCCGTCTTCACGTCGCTCTTCGTTAGTTTCAGCCACCTCGCCCGACATCGAAATGAAGACCTCCGCTCTTCTCGCCGGCCTTGCCGCCTCCGCGGCTACCGCCATCCTCGAGCCCGGCATGCCTCAACACCTCCTCTCCAATCCCTCCTCCTCCGATGCCGACGCCAGCCGCATCCCGACCTCATACGAGTCCGCCGTCATGGCCCGCCGTATTCTTGCCGTGACCAAGCTGGCCGAGCTCTCCACCGTCTTCCCCACCGGCGCCCACTCCGCCTCGGGCGGCGACCTTTCCGGCATGCCCATCGGCCTGATGGACTACGTCGCCGACTGTGAGGACGAGGGCAACCCCACGATCCTAGCTATCACCATCGCCACGTCCTTCAAGAACGTCCGCGCCGGGTCCAATATCTCCCTCTCTATGCACTGGATCCCGCCCTTCCCGCCCGCGAAGCGCATCTCTCTCCTCTCTTCCCTCAAGAACAAGATCTTCGGCTCTTCCGATGCCAACACGGCTGCGGCCCCGCCGGATACCGTCCCGTACTCCGCCGCTAACCTCCCCCGCTTCTCCCTGCTCGGCTACCTCGAGAAGATCCCCGTCGACCCCGTCACCTCCCTCAAGCTCGCTCACTGCTTCGTCGACAAGCACCCGGACTCCAAGTACTGGCTCCCCGGCAGCCCCGTCCACGAGTCCGAGTGGGTCCGCTTCGTCGTTACGTCCGTATACTGGATCGGCGGCTTCGGCGACCGCGCCTACATTGGCTGGATTCCCCTCGAGGAGTGGCAGAATGTCACCCGCGAGGAGTACGAATCCATCGAGCTCCCCGGCGAGAAGCGCGGCTGGAGGGAATGGAGCGTCAACAGTTGGTTCGACGGCAGTGACTTGTGAGCGTGAAGGTCAGTGAAGGGCAGAATGGCCTCTGGTTCGCAGCCGGCGGGCTGCGCATGGCTGGACAATTTGAGCGGAGGGGTTGCGTCTTTTTGGCATGATACCAGTTCAAGGGCCCAACAGAATCTAGAGGTATTTCCCTTAAGGATATGGCTAGGCGTGTTTGTAAATGTGCGTCTGGCCTGGTTTGTGCCTATGCATTTTCTTGCCAAATCTTTTCCGGTTTTTCTTTTTCTTTTTGCGAACTTGGACCAATCGTATTGGAATTTGATTCAAAGCTAGGTAGGCATGCGGTATTACGCGAGACACACCTTCGCTCCAACCTGTCTTGGCTTCCGCAGTTGATGCCACGAGTTCCGGGCTTCACGTTAAGGACATCGACGGTCTGAGCAGGGATATTCATCATTACACTGTATTATATCAGGGGGGGTATCTCGCACTACAGCCCAGAACGTAACAATGCAGACACCCTTGTCCATCTTTTATCTCCCAGTTGTCCCGCAGAAATCAACGCTTTGTATGCCTCTCGTGTGTAAGTGGGCGCATGACCCCGTGTTTCCCTCCTCGAAATCCTTGACCTCCAAATCACAGACGTCGCCTCGTCGCTTCTCAGTATACACAACCGAAAATAGGAGCAAAGGAACCGGCACGACTCTAGTCAACACGGATAATGACTTTCCAAGCCAGTGCGCCGGCCTCCCTGATGGCGCAAGCGAGGCAGCCCCGCCTGCGCCTCGAGATGATGGCATTCCAGCCCTTCTCCGCGCAAAAGGCCCGGACTAGGATCTCCATGTCGCTACCAAACTGGCGACGCCGGGACTCGAGATGCATGTTGGTCGTCGCAAGGCTAGCACCGTTGGCGGTGCGCTCGAGGATGGGAGAAGTGGGCGTCTCCTGCGTAGGCGGCTGGCGTTTGAAGCCAGTGATGCAGTCAATCACCAGAACGCGGGGCGTAGTGTTCGTTGTGGGGGTTAGAGAGGGCCGTCGGACAGATGATGTGTTGAGGAGGAGCTCCTTCAGCGAGGCTTCTGGCTTCTCGAGGAGCTCCGAAAGATGAATAACGGTGTACGTAAAGAACTTGTGGAGGGGGTGTCCTGGAAATCGTTAGTCCACATGGCGGCACGAGATCGAGTATTTGCCTTACCCGTAATGGTGACCGGCTTGGAGCTGTGACCGCAAACGCCGCTGCCGTCCACATCAATCTGCTGGATAGTCGGGCTAGAGGGGGACCGCAAAATCCTGACATGGGAGGATGGATGGCATGGGTGAGCCGTGACGAAGTGGATATCTTTGGTCAGCGCAAAGTTGTATTCCTTCGCCTCGCCGCCATGCGGCCCCACGGAAAACGAGACAGACGACGGATACGTGTAGAGTTCGGGGGCTCTGGTCGCGTCCGAGAATGGGGTCATCATTGTCTCTTCTGTCGGGGTGGACCGGGCTGAATCCACGGGCGCGGAGAGATTGAGCGACAACAACGAGATGCTCAGGGCCGGAGGCGGTTCTGAATAGTTGTTCTCGTAAGGAATGATAAAGTCGGCAGGCAACACCGAGTTGGGATCCGCGTCACCCAGGACACAGGAGTCGCGCTCGACGTGGGTCTTCCCCCATAGCCTGGCCTGTTTGCCAGTCTTTTTCATGTCCTCTGCCAAGATGTCAGTATGATTCAGCGAGAGCTTGTGAGACCTGGACAAACCTGATACTTCAGCAACATCGATGTTGACCCAGCCATCCCCGTGGCCTCGAGGAGTGATGTCGCTCGAAACCCATCCCATACATTGAGCAGAGCCCTGGCCAGCGGCCAGAACACGGCCGATGATGCATGCCGTGCTCCAGAAACTTTTTCCACGGTAAACGAAACCACCGCAGAGGTTGGCCATCGGGCCCAGCTTGGCCATCGCCTCTTTGTCGTTCTCCAAGAGGGTAGACATGATTAAGTGATACAGCCCTTCGCCGGGTAGCATCAAGCCTGACACATAAGACTTTGAAAGCCAGCCGGACGGATGCAGAGCTGCAGAAATCTTGTGCTTTCCGGATGGATGACGTGTGACTTTCGCTTCCGTCCGGCCGCCACCGAAGTAGGACGATCTTTTTGTATCAATGCTCATCGGTGTTTCTGCAGGGGTGTGGATCGGGGTCGCCTCTGAAATCCTGTTGGCCGTCTCCGAGATCTGCTCAGCGTACGAATCCGATTCAATATCTGGCCAGCGTAGCTTTCTCGCGAAATTCGTCAGGCCATTGACTTGTCGTTCGCTGTACCGCCCTTGAATGGTGTAGACGGAGACGCCATCGTGCGGATGAGCGTGGCTGTTGTTGGGGTGCAGACTCATCTTCCCCGTCAAAGATGCGAGCCAGCCACCTGAGTTGCGCTTTTGCACGTTGGTCGGATCGATCTTTCTCTCAATGATCTCAATGTTCTCGAGCCAAGCCCGCGCGAGGTGCAATGACCACTTGACTGTCGCGTTCGAGTCCTTTTCGAATCGTTTGATCTCGGCTGGCCTGATGCTTTCGATGCCAAGCTCTTCACCCTCCGTGATGGCGTCTAATCTGATGAGAAGCTCGCACGCAAGCAGGATTTGCAGCAGCAGCCAGTACCTTTCCTCCTTGCGCTCCTCGTTGGTCTCGGCGTCCTCGATGTCGACTTCCGTTTCGAGCTCGTCGCCCTCGAAGGAACCCCACAAGATCTGACCTAGGCGGATTCTCCATTCAACATGGGAGAAGTCAATCCAGACGTTGGGTGCAGCAAGGACCTTGACAAGCGCCTGAATTTGCACAGAAAGGCTGTAGGGGTCGTGGTGGTCGATAACGCGGGTCGGTGGATGCAAGATGCCCAGGAACAACTCGTTGTACAAGGTGTTGTGGATCTTCCTGTGAACCTTGTTCTCCTTGTACCTCTCGCCATTCTTGATGAGCTGGTCCAAAATTGCCGTTTCCTCGAGGCGGCGAAGGCCATCTTTGGAAGCCAGCATTCTCTTACGCTGCTCGACTATGGCATTGGCCTTGGAACCAAGGCTGTCGAAACCGAACTGCTCCTCCTGAAGCGCATCGCCCACGGGCATCTCGAGAGCAGCCTGGTACCCCATGGTACCCTTCTCCAACCCTTGCATGCTCAGCATATTGGGCCGTTCTCGACATCGCGGGTGAAAATGGGCGCGCTTCTTCTCCTTGGCACATCTGATTGCGGCGGGATTGGTGTTCATGTCCCTTGTGATGTGAGGCCAGGCGGTGATGCAGCTCCAGGCGGCGTCTTCGATCTGGACATGGTCATTCAGATCGCGGATCTCGAGAGACTCGTCCCAGGGAAACGCGACGGAGGGGTGCGGGGCACCGGTGTAATGGCCTTCGGAGCGGGCAAAGTACTGAGGAGCTCCGGAGAAGAGCTTCTCAACATCGTCGTCGCTGAGGGTCGCCATGATCTTGGTCAGTTTCAAGACTGGTTTGGGCGTCGGGCCATTGGCTTGCTGCTCGATGTCGACCGGAGGCGGGGAAGGGAGTGGCTTGTTGGGGTTAAGAGGGGGCGGCGATCGAGAGGAACGGGACTCGGCACTGCTCTGCGGAGGGGAAACCTGGGGTTTGCTGGTGAGACACAACGGCTTTTGCAACGGCCAGACGAAGAGAAACGATGCAATTGGGTGGAAAGGTCGGGCAAGGAGATGGCGAGACGGATGGTTGGCAGGACTTTCTGCTTCCTTTGTGTAAACGACAGGGCTTCTTTGTCTTCAATGGCTCGAAACGCTAGAGGTGATCAATTCAAGAGACAACGGCCTCAGGAAGTAAAGAAGACGAAGAGAAGAAGTCGCGTTCCACGAGACAAGCGCAAAAGGGGGGTTGAAGGTGGGCGTTGGAGCTCCGAGAGGTGGTCACGCGGCATAAGAAAAAGGATATGCAAGGGAGCAATGGGGTGTAGATCGTCAGAGTCTGAGCATCTCGGAGAGGACGTCACTGCAAGCAGGTTGCAAGCAGATTACACGCAGGAGAGATGGCACGGTACGGATATGGGCCGGAAAGAAACGCCAGGGCAGATCAAAATGGTCTGATGCAGCTCCCATTGATGGACCAGATAGGATGATGGCGGGGGAATGACATGGTGGAGAAGAGAATGAGGTGGTGGTGCGGACTGTGGCTCCCAAGAGTCCAGGCCGGTGGAGCCCGAAGGAGCGAGCCACGGACAGAGCGCCAGAATCAAGGGAAAGAGGGGAGAGAGGGGAGAGAGACTCGAGGCAAGTGGGTAAGGGACGGGACCCGTCACCAGAGCACCAGCACGGCAGGGGCCCGGGGGGGCAGGTCCCCATGCACCTGGGGAGCTGCTGCCCTGTCGGGGGTCTGTCCACGGGTCGTCTGGGTCTCGCAGTGCACGGAATGTCCAGCCTTAGCTAAGACAAACCCACTGACACCGGCCGGACCAGACCTGGTTTGAGGGGAGGCGTGCAGAGGGGTGACAGCGAACGTGAGGTGTGGGTGGTACTGAATATGCGTCTTGGAGTAGGTAATGGGTAATGCGTCTGCATGTAGAAGGCGTGTGTATTGCGCGTGCATCTTCCCAGTATGTTTGCTGCTATTCTGAGGACTTGCTCATCTTTAGCTCTTTCGCCGGGGCGTCGGGACACTGGAGCTGAGCCCAGGCGCCGGATTGATGCGCTCACCTCAAGGACCTTGCCTGAGGAGAAGGGGGGGAGAAGGGGCGGAGGAGGGGAGAGAAACCGCCAGGGCCACAAAAATGGTGGAAACAGGACGACGAAGTGCAGATGGTCCGAAGATCGAAAGCATGGAATGATGGAAGAGGAATGGCCAGGGCCGGCAAGGGCATGGCTGTTGTGAATAGACGACGTGGGAAAACCTTCGACTTACAGGAAGCTTTGTTGGCGACTCAGTACCGGTGCCCCGCCCAGACTTTGTCGACGATGCCGGCGTCGACGCGTTGCGGTTGTTGCTCCGGCCTCTGCTGCGACCCAGCAGCCCTCCAAAGAGATCCCGTTTGGAGAACTTGCGCTCCCGCTCCCGCTCGCCCGTCCCCCCGGGGCTGGGCGAGCTCGCCTGCTGTTGTCCACCAGGTCCGCCTTTTTTCCTGTCTTCGTGGCGTGGCGACAGTTGCTGCTGCTGTTGCTGCTGTTGCTGCTGTTGCTGCTGTTGCTTCTGCGGGGATGACGGCCGTTGCTGGTCGTGCTGCTTGGCCCCTCGTCTGAGGAGCGATAACGACGGCATCTTGCCTGTTGAGCCGTATCGTCTGGCGGCGGCGGCGGCGGCGGCGGCGGTATGGGATGAAGGTTTGCTGCCGTGCTCGTCTTATTCGTTTGGATTGTTCTTGTCTTCTTCTCCCTAAGAAACCTGCCTCGTTCTTCCCCCAAACCTCGATTTCTCTATTGCCTAGTCGCTGGAAATCCAGTTGTCTTGCGGCAATCTTCCAAGCTTTCTGATTCCCGGCGGGGTGGCTGATCAAAAGTGGCGTCGTTCGTTGGGGGAGGGGGGCTGACGTCTTATCGCCGACTGGGGATGATGCAAGTCCTCCAAGTTTCTGCAAGGTAACCTTTCGAAGGTCGCAATGGGGTACACGGGATGTGATTGTCGAGCCAAGTTGCTGTTGCTGCAGATGCAGATGGGCGAGGACAAGTGAACGATAATAGGTCCGGACGCAAGGAAGGAGAATCTAGGAAGAAGAATGAAAGTAGGGGGGGAAGACTTGTAGGTAAAAAGAGAGAGAGAGAGAGAGAGACAGGCGCAGTCTACAACAAATAAGAGCCAGGCGATGGGATGTTAAGACAAGAAATGAACGCGAATCGACGAGAGAGACACCCGGCCGATGGCTGCCAAGGCATGGGGGGCACTTCGTTCTTGTTATCGTCCACTCTTCTTGCTTCCTCCTCCTCTGCGCTGGACTTCATCGAGAGAGGACAGGCCCAAAGGCCCCCGGTCCAGCCCAACACATTGAAGGATGCCCCTCTGACTGGATGGCCGACTGCAAGACACCATGGGATAGGACAGTTGAGGGCTATCCATAGCCATGTCCACTTTGTTGGTGCACCCCTCGTCACAGCCGCAACCCGCATGCGCAAGAAGCAAGCACCGGGGGGGGTTCGCGTCTAGCCTCTGCTACAGAGAATGAGAGGGAAGTCGTCAGGGTTTACTACTACTTCACGTATCTGAATATAGCAGCAGATCCTTGGAGCTGGAGCTGGAAGCCAAGAGCTGCGGCCGGGTAGAGGAAACGAGGAAGAGGGAGCCGGAGCCATGGCCTGGAGTTAGTTAACAAAGAAGAGGGAGGGGTCGGCAGCGTGGCAGTCTCGGATCTTTTCGTAGGTCCATGTCGACTAGGTAGGGAAAAGGCATCTGTAGAAATGGGGAGACGGCAGAGAAGAAAAGGCACGGGAAAAATCACAAATACAAAACAAAACCCCATCCAGGAGCTTCCGTTCGTTCGTCATTTGCGCTCATTTGGACGGGGGGGAGGGGGTGTATGGATGTGGATGTGGATGTTCCGCATCTTGCAGGCATGGATGGCATGGACTCTTTTTCTCTGTCCCTCGTCATGTATCCTCTGTGATGTGATTTTACAGAACCATCCCGCAAGACCTACTCTGTACGAGCCCGGTTCCATGTTCCCTGGACCGAACACCCCCTGTTCTCGCCTTGCGCTCGCTTTTTGCCTTACCGTAGAAGCTAGCGTACAGCGTAAAAACATGGAAGGGCAGAAAATAACAAGAGATGACGACGGATGTTCCGTCGTTTGATCGCACGGCGACCAGAAGGATGGGACTGTCATCTCTGATTGACGGCTCAATTTCGCCGTTATAACGCCAGCTAAACTATACCATCCCTCGCCATCGATGTCAGACTATATATGCCGGGGCGTTCCGTGTGCCCTCTCACACTCACCCCCTGGTTTGCTTTGCATGGTTACCAGCAGGTCCATCGTCATCGTGAGAGACAGAGACCTACGTTGGAGATGGGAGGTAGCGAAGCGCGGTGGGTAAGGGATCCATGATCACGGCCGCAACAAAACACCATTTCAGGATCCCCTGTTGTTTTTGTAACTTGGTGGAGCAGGCCTTCTGGAAAAAGAAGAAAGAACGAAGAACGCATGGAAGCAATGGAGACCAGAGCTGAATGAGATACGAAGCGAAAATCTGCAGCAGGCCAGAATCAGAAACCCCAAGGCATAGCTTACGCATGTGAACTTCATAACCCACACGATTCTCGCTACCCTCCAGACCAGGGTCTTCGTCTGTCACTTTTTGGGGGATCTCTGGTCAGGTAGTTTCGAGGATCCGCAACCCACTCATCCACTTCACCTATGGACATCTAGAATGCCAGAATGGTACGTCCTGTCTCACGAAAGGAGAGCTGGACGGAGATTTCGCGTTGCAGCTACGGGCTCTCTCGTGATGTTTGCTTGTTGCCGTTGCGTTTGTACGTTTGTTTCCTCTCGGACTATGAGGGAAAAATAATACTCACCAGAATCTTTGAATATTGAATCTCCCGGGCCCACATTGAACACAGCTGTGCAAAAGATACGTGGACAGAAAAAAAAAGCAAAAGTCTCATAAGAAGGCACATCCGTATCTCCAAACAAGGTTGAAGGGGGGGGGGGTCGAGATTTATTTATTTATTAATTCATCTTGGAGAAAACAAAAGCACTAGTACAAAATCACAAGTAGAACACTATCAGGAGCTATTGCAAAGGTTGAAATAGCAAGGACCGGACCGGGGGTGAGGCAAAACACCAAAAGTATGTATCCGTAATCTGGCATTCTCTGCAGAACTCGACGCCACCGTTGTCAGTCTCTCCGCCGGCCGGTCGCATGTCTTGGAAAACGCCAAGGCATGCATTGTGCCACCAATGGATAGGGCCGAGGGAAGGGTGGTACAAATTGGCGTCAGCGCCGCGTGCGGCTTGAAATATCTCCTGCAAGCCCCTGGCATCAGAGATCATCATCCCTTCACTTCGACTGTGGTTCTCGAAGGTCAAATTCGAGCCGACGACAAGACCTGAATGGTGGATTATGTCCCTGTTCCTGACAGAGTTTGTCGAGGGTTTGCTCAGCCGATAGTGAGTTTGTCTATGGGGACTATCTCCAAAGCTATTCGGAACGGCGACAACGGGAGCTTCGCCGTACGCGGCAAACGACCCCTGCCTCTGTTTTAATGCTTCTTCTCGACAACATCGGCATGGGCGGACCGCCCCGGTCGTGGCTTGGTAAGTGGTCTCCGCTCTGAGCACGAGCACTGGGCAGCCGGAAGCCTGATCTACCTTGACATGAGACGATATGCCATGGAGCTTGGGGAGCACGGAGGAATCCGTAAGCTGCTCCATCCCCCCATCATTCTCGAACGTCTTCGTCTCACAACGTTGGGGCAAGGAGAAGGAAGAAGGAAAAAGAAAGGGGAGTGGTTCAGCTGAGCTCATCGTACTGCAAGTGACATTAAACCGCCAACGGTTGGCACAAGCATCATCAGGCCGTTGAGAATCCATCATGCGCAGTCCTGAGGTCCCATTAGCATAGTGTCGCGATGGCCGGCGGACTAATCCAGACGCTAGCCAACCTGACAGAGAGTTCAAATGAACAGCCCCAACTCGCCATCGAAGCGACTTCAAAACGGAAGGTTACACTACATGGCCCTAACCAACCTAGGTGTCGAGGCGACCATATTCAGAATCGCAAAAGGTAATGGAAACTCTAAAGGAGCCCCAGTCTCCCTTTACGACAAGTTTACACGAGACCAAGAAATCCAGAAGACCAGCATTTCGTCATATGGGTTAGCAGGGTGCCCCAGAGTCCAGGCAGGATCTCGCCACAAATTGCTGAGACAAGTCGAAAAGACATCCAAACCACCAGGGAAAAGAGAAAGCGCCCGCATCACGCTTCTCTGCTGGCATCCACTTCAAACGTCGCGCCAAAGTTGCTTTGGTTTTTTATTGTTTTTATTTATTCAAATTCGACTGCCGACTGTTCGAGGTCCCTGAAACGACCAAACCTGGGCATGATGTCCTTCTTCAAGGGGAAGGGCCTTTAATTTAATTCCCAGGCCGTTTAGGGGAGGACGCTCCAAGGGTGGTTTGTAACATTCCGCCCATCGACCCCCCCCCCCCGCACCATCCCGGTTTCGTCGCAACCCAGCTCCCGTCGTTCGGTGTGTCGCGCCACGTTTCTCGACGCCAGGCTTACCAAGATGTTTGCGAGCCATTGGGCCACTAGGCTTCTGGGTATACCAGACACATGCTTGGTTTACAAACTAGTTTAGACGCTGTAAAATCTTCGCTAGCAAGGCAGGCGTGGCAGGGACGGGAACTCGCCGCGCGGGTCGTTCGTCCCGATGAAGCTAGGCAATGAACCAGGAGCTCCCGGAGCTCACGGCTCGGTAGCTTTGAGTAGTCAAATCTGTCCCACGAACTACGCGGCTTCAATTTTTGAGTTTGCACTTGTATTTCGTTCTAGATTCGAGCTGCCCGGCGCACCCGTGGCCCCGGACGCGATCGCCCGCGGAACAGCCGCTCCGGCTTCATTCCGGACCTATTTACCAGGTGAACGTGGTGGATGGTAATCTCAGGGTATCATTCGTACTCGCGCCGCCTCGGCCGTTCATGCCAAACCATTCCCCCTTGGCCGTTCTCTGTGTACGAGTGTGTATGTGCGCGAAGCTTGTAGCAGAAGAAGGCGCCGACCTCCCCTGGTGTATCTCAGAGATATCCTCGTCATCGAATCGACCAATAGGCATGCTACTCTGCTCGACACAACGCAAGTTTTGCATGAAGCGCCTTCACTCAACAAAGTCGAGAGGGGGGAGCCCCTGAAACAGCAGCCAAAATCGTGATGCTGGGTTGGGCTTCGGGCTCTCTCAGGCCGGTGGTGTGTCGTGTACTACAATGAGGAGGTACTTCGGATCCGGCACGATGACCAGCTCCTGCTTCTTCGTCCGTAGCCTCAGCAGCTTAAGCTCGTCCTGTCCATTATGGTCAGACCCCCGTTCAACCCTCTAGCACGTTGCCGCAATCTGGAGAACGTGTCCTCTTACCTCGGTGTCCAGATCCAGCACCAGAGTCCCCGACGCATTAACCCAGTTCCAGACCTTGGCAGCAAAGTCTTCCAGACCCTGCGGCTGCTCCTCACCGTTCTGTTGTTGCTGTTGCCCGGCGGCACCCTCGCCAGAGAACGAGCCTTGCCCTGTCGCCAGCGTCGCTGCGCTGAAGGAAGAAAGCTGACCGCTCGTCCGCAGGATCGCGCCCGTGACTCGGTCGAGGATGACGGTGGCCTTGACGCCGGGCTTCTTTGACAGTCGCGTGAGTGTCTCGTCCAGCGCGTCAGATCCGTTGTTGGTCTACGAAGGGGGCACGTTCTTGTTTAGCTATGACGCCATCGCTGTAGAGGGGTTCGAGGTCGGTCTCACGGATACTGTGTCGGCCATGGTTGCTGCCCAGCGGCGTGTGGGAATCAAAGGCGGTATCTATCGGTGTCTCGTCGTCGAGCGATTGAAGATGTCGCGGTTCGAGGCGAAGAAAAGGAGTGTGTCGTCGTATCACCGATGCAAACGTGTGCGTTCCCAAAAGCTAGGCGTCTGTAAAGCTGGCTGATCAGCTAAAGTGCCCAAGGTATCCGTACCTTAAATGGAGCTAGGATTCACCGGGTAACAGCATACCAACGCCTTGGTGGGGCTTCCGAGGGAAGCTGCTGAAAGATTCTGCCGCCGCTGACCGCTGAAATTTTCTGGCTCCCGATCCGGCAGGGGTCTGAACCCTCAATGTGCAAGCCATCTCATGTGAAAACTCATTACAACTACAATCAACATTGCCAGGAATTCTGTTCACCACGAGGGGAAAGTACTGGAATCTCTCATCAACCCTAGAAATCGAAACAGTTTGAGTCTGAGCCTTCTAAACGACAACCACCATGGGTTCCAGCACGAGAAAGAAGAAGGAAAAGGCCAAGGACTTTGCGGTATGAAGATCTCAGTGAGGTGTGGGTGAACCGCATCGAAAGCTAGCTTTTATACTTTGTCTCGGTCTTACTGACGATACTCTCACAGAAACCAAAGTTCAAGGTCGGAAAGACCAAGGCCAAGCCTGCCAATTTCACAGACACCAGCTTCAAAGCAAAGTCCATTGCCATGGGCCACCAGAAGCTCTCGACTGAAGCTCCCGATAACGCAACCCAGTTCAAGCACAATCTCTCTCTGGCCTCGACATCTCGCGCAGATAAACAGCGCAAAGAGTCGCTGGCGCATCTTACGAGCCAAGTGTTAGCCGACAACAACCCCGTCGGAACCGCAACGGTTCTAAGCAAGCTTCTGCCCCTGGTCTCCGACGCTTCAGGACCCGTTCGCAGCCAGCTGCTGAAGCTTTTCAAAGCCTTGCCCGAGGCAGAGGTCAAACACCACGCCGAGAAGTGCATAATGTACATCCGTGCCGGCATGACCCACCTCTCCGCCGACATCAGTAACGACTCCCTCTCCGTCCTTGAGTGGCTCCTCGATGTCGCCGGGGACGAGACCGTCAGCTGCCCCGGCGGCTGGGTGAAGACGCTCAACAGTTTCTGCGCGCTGATGGGATGGACCGTCAAGACCAACACCGGATGGTCGACCGCGCCGAAGACGGGTCTGCGGACGAAGGACGCGCAGTCTCATGCGAGACAGATCGCCATCCTGGCCAGGTTCCTCCTGGCTGGACTCAAGCCCGAGAACGTCGCGCCGAACGACCTCAACGCTTACTCCGATAATATGTACCGCGTGCCTCGAGCACCGAACCCCTTTGCGTATCTCAATCTTTTCGGGACCCGACGAGACGAGGAAGCCGAGATGTACAACGACCGCGAGTCTCGACAGCGCGTGTTCTCCAGGAGGTTCTTGGACTCCTTTACCCGCGGCGTCGAGCAGGCTAAGAAGGAGGGTGGTGCCATCGGGCGATCGGCGGTTGCGATGGACCAGGCCCTAACAGAGGGCATGGAGGGTTATGAGGCGACGTCCGCCGTCGAGCCTCAAGACCTACTTGACTTGTGGTGAATCATTCGGCTCCATTTACTCGTGAACATCCACAAAACCGGGGCCGTTGGGCTTCTGCGAGTCAACGTCACTGTGAAGGGTAACCAACCATCACCATTATCGACTGAACGTCTTCCCCTACATCATGGGAGTGGCCAACCATATCGTGTGCAGTCGATGCCTCACGTCATAGTAATCAGTAGCGTCGGCATCTACTTCGTTCATTGGCCAGGACGACTCAGACGCCGACAAGGCGGAAAGGAATGGTCTTCAAGGATGATATATTCACCCGTTCTTCGTCGTAAGGAGGCTGCATATATGAGGGAGACGACGGGCGAGGAGTGCCGGTACCACCGGCATGCGAGGTTAACAAGGAAATTCCGGCCCACCAACTCGTACAGCATTCGTTAGGTGGATACAATAATGATACCCGTCTCACCTCGGTGAGACCCCTGTTCTCCAAGGCTGCTGCTGTTGCTTAAGATAGGTGATGATGAATAAATCAATGAACTGACCTTTAGGATTGGCTTGGCAACTATCGTCGCTCTGCTTACCATTCGTGTTGCCACTCTCGGCTACTATCCGTAGACATTCAGGCCTCACTGGGTCTAACAAAGAAACATCAAGTAGAGAGACTTCCTCACATTCCGTTTCATCTGTTCACAAAGAACATGCCCTCTGGGAGTCTCGCCAGGCTGTATCCAATTCACAGGGTGGTTGCTACATGTTTCCGGTGAGAGCGGGAGCCTTTGACGTTTTGACTTACGCTATCCAGCTTATACTGGTTGGTGACTTTGATACAGGACATCATAAGGTATTCGCCTCGACCGGAAAGGTCTTCCTGCCCAAGGCGGCCCAGGCCCATCACGCCTTCCTATACTTTTCCTTCCCTTCAGGAATGGAGCTGCCTTTCTTTCCTCGACTCGACTGACTGACTATCCTCGAGCCACATCCCTCTTACCATATTTCAATCTCCCCTGCTGCCTCCCACCTCGACTTCTCTCTCTTCTCTGTCTGACCCGAACACAGCCTGTCGAGAAGGATCTCATCAGGAGCTTGTGTTTTTAACGTCGTCAAGCCTGGTTTGAGAGGTACGTGGCCTGATGCTATTCAGTACATGTCCTCCATCGCCCCCTTCATAACCATCACCGCTCTCATCGTTGCTTCACTAATTTTGTGTCGCCTCAGCCTACGCGTCCTCGCAAAATCGTCTCGCGATCCTCAACCCAGTGGGAAACATCACTTACGCATCGCGTCAACAGCCGTTCCACTTCTCGTCCTTGGGTTCTTTCCCCTTCTCATACTCAGGTACACAACCGCCATCCCAGCTCTGATCTCGCTATCCTTTTTCCTCCACTTGAACCTTTCTCCATCTTGTTCTGCTTTGGCACGCCTCTCATCGCCGCATCACATTGGCGATCAGATGGAAATTTGTCTTTTTCTCCTCCTACATCGCGCAGTCAGTCAAAATTCCCCCCTTGCTGCCTTCCGTGGTCTTATTTACATTTCCCTCACCTTCTTTCCTGCCACGTCGTCAGCTATCCTAACTCTATGTGATTTCCTCCGTTCTTCTTCTCGCCAACACCACTTTTCAATTCGATTCTTGCTTCCTAAATATTCTCTCTTCGGCTAACTGGAGCCAAACAGCAAAGCAAAGGTTCTCGCCCTGTTGCATTCTTTTCCTCGCCCAGCAAATTTGCAAACCTCATTGAGCAAACAGCTCGAGGCAAGTACACGCAAGCCACCATCAACTCATCTAGAAGAATCTAATCGTTGCCACTCGAGCAGACTTACCTCACTCAAGATGTCTACTTTCACTACCGCCGACATGCAGTCAGCTCTGCCGTCTGAGGCCTCGGACAAGAAGGCTCCTGCCGTTGCCATTGATAACGAGGGCAAGGAGTGGACCAAGCCCCTTCCATACAAATACCAGGAGCTCACCCAGCAGACTTCCGCTGAAGTCAGTGACTGGGAGGGCAATGGCGCCATTTACGAGTGGAACGACGAGTACGGCGATGTGGGCCCCAAGTTTCCGGAGCTTGAGTTGGCCCTCTTCGGTGATCCTGACACCCGTCGCGACCACTCTGGTCTCGACTTCACGGTGTAAGTTTCCGACTCCATTTTCTTGGGCGCACCTCACGTTTGTTCTTTATAGAATCTCCTCCGTCGAGGTCAGCCAGGATGGCCCCATTCGTATTGAGCCTGTTCACTCCTACAAGGATGCCGGCTTGCATCCTGCCATGCTGGAGAACGTGGAGCTTGCTGGATATGAGGCTCCCACTCCTATCCAGAAGTTCACCTTGCCGGCCATTCACAAGGGCCTCGATGTGGTCGCTGTCGCCCAGACTGGTAAATCGTCTAGCCAACTATGCTCGTATACCTGAGTACCGTGACTAACTTACAGGACAGGTTCCGGCAAGACCGCTGCCTACCTCATTCCCATCCTGAATAAGTTGATGGGCAAGGCCAAGAAGCTAGCCGCTCCTCGTCCCAACCCCGCGTCGATCGAGCTTGGTCAGTCTTGGGTTAGAGCTGAACCTCTGGTCGTCGTCGTCTGCCCCACCCGTGAGCTTGCGATCCAGATCTTCAACGAGGCCCGCAAGTTCTGCTACCGCACCATGCTCCGCCCCTGTGTCGCCTACGGCGGTGGCCCCATTCGTGATCAGGTTCAGCAGCTCGGCAAGGGCTGCGACGTCCTCATTGCCTCTCCGGGTCGCCTGTGCGACTTCATCCAGCGTCCAGATGTCCTCTCGCTTCGCCGCCTGAGATACTTGGTCTTCGACGAGGCTGATGAGATGCTTCAAGATGACTGGCGCGAGGAGTTCGACGTCATCATGACCGGTGGCGGTGAGTATCATACTTTTCTCTCTGCCATATTCTGGGTTGTTTCTCACGTATTCTATAGAACAGCAGGAGGGCAACATCAAGTATATGCTCTTCTCGGCCACCTTCCCCAAGCCCCTTCGCGATCTCGCTAAAGAGCACCTCTCTTCTTCCAGCGTTCGCATCAACATTGGACGTATCGGCAGCACCCACGCCAACATCATGCAGAGAGTCTTCGAGGTGGCTCCCTGCGACAAGAAGACGGCTCTCAAGGAGCACATCAACTCTCTCCCTGCTTGTCGCACCATTATCTTCGTCAACAGCAAGCGCACTGCCGATGACCTTGATGACTTCTTGTATAATCTGGGCTTTCCCTGCACGTCCATGCACAGCGATCGCACTCAGCTCGAGCGCGAGGCTTCCATGCGCGCTTTCCGCGCCGGCAAGTCCCCCATCCTGATTGCAACTGGTATCAGCGCTCGCGGCATTGATGTGAAAAATGTGAACCACGTCATCAACTACGACCTCCCCAGCATGGATCATGGTGGTATCGAGGAGTACACCCACCGAATCGGTAGGGCTCTCTGCCACCTTCTCGTGCTGTCTTCTTTACACAATGCTAACATTCAAGAACAGGTCGCACCGGTCGCATGGGTCAGCGGGGAATCGCTACTTCCTTCTATACCGAGCGCGATGAGTCTATTGCCAGCGTTCTCGTTCGCACCCTTCTGGAGACCAAGCAGGAGATTCCCGACTTCCTCGAGCCCTTCAAACCTACTGGCAAGGGTTTGGAGAACCTCAAGTTCGAGACCGAGAGCGACTTCGACCCCGAGGAGGCTGGTGTTGCCCACCTTGGCATCTCCGGCGGCGATGACACTGCTGCTGACGGTGAGGGTGCTTGGGGTGGTGGTGGTGGAGGAGGCGATGCTGCTTGGGTCGGTGCCGGTGATGACGCCGCCGACGAGACCAAGAAGGAGCAGCCCGAGGATGCCCCTGCCTGGGGCGCTTTTGCTTCCGCTGGTGGCGATGCTTGGTGATTAGATGTACCTTCTGGATTTTCCAGCGAGGCCTGGGTTACGCCGCGGTGCGTTAATCATACAGAGGATAGATGGGAAGAATTGGGGTGGTCTATTCGGAATACTTTGATGGAGCTGCCAAAATGGAATAGGGCTGCAGCTAATGAATCATACTCCTCTTGATACGACACGTTTTGTCTCTCAATAAGTGTCCAACGTCGCCGTGAGCCTTTTGTTTCTCTGCTGAAGCTTACCTGGACGGTACTGGTATCGCTGGTCAGTGGTTCGACGCCCGTACGTTGCCTCTGATGTTGACGCTGAATGCTCTCATTTGAAGGGCGTGGAAACACCGAGCAATGTTGCACCCGCCGTACCTGAACTCTCGACCATCCTCGCTGGGAGAAGAAATCGCGATTGGCCATCACACAGCCGCCCTCGTATCATCGTATGCAAAGCAAGCTACACGATCCCGTGATGCCTATCGCCGGTTGCTGCCCCCTTCAAAAAGAGATGACGAGCGCGCCCAGGGCTATGAGCAGGGGGGAGGGCGGTGGGCAAGTTCGGCCAGAAGGAGACCCCGAGCGCGCTCGCTTGCTCAGACGCCCGTGACAGCAGCCCGTCGGCTGGGCTCGACGTGAGTAGGGTGGTGATCCAAAAGCGCCGCCGGCAAAGGAAGGGATAGGGCGACGGGTACAAACCGGCGTCATGGCGTAAGGGTGGACCAGGGAATGAATGGAGACCCACGACGCCTGGCTGGGCAAAAAAAGCCAAGAGAAGGGGATGCCCGTTGAAAGGTCATCGGTAGGGTATCGAAAAACAAAGTCGGGATGCTTTTCATTAATCTGGTATCTATACCTCTAGCCACCGCCCCCTTACCCCCCCATCGCTCTATAGTTGTTTAATCACGTGGCTCCTCTGTCTTATACTCTAATTACGAATCAAGCGTTCTTCATAATGTCCAGAATTCCCTTGAGCTTTCCAACAAGACCCTGCGCGTAACCCACGCCCACAACACCCCTCGTGAAGCGCCAACTACGCTCCTGGTCCGGCACGGGGTATTTGACGGGCGGCGGGATGGCGGTGCGGACACCGAGCCACCCGAAGCGGTCAATGCAGATGCTCTTGATGTTGCAAAGCCCCCTGAGCCCTTCCTCGCCCGCGAAGCGTCCGTAGCCGGAGCCGCCGACGCCGCCGAACGGCAGCTGGACGGCGTATGTTGCGCCAAAATCGTTGACGGCCACCATTCCAGTGTCGAGACCGTCGACGACGGCGCGGAGGATGGGGTCGCTGTCGCTTCCGAAGATGGACGCGCCGAGACCAAATTCCGGCGCGTTGGCAATGGACAAGACGGACTCGGCATCAGGGCCTGGGGCGCGCATGATGGTCATTACGGGACCAAAGCACTCCTCGTTGGCGATTTCCATTTCAGGGGTAATATCGACGAGGAGCGTCGGGGTGAAGTAGTGGCCCTTGGGGTGTTCGGGGTGAATATGCCGCTTGCCGCCGGCGAGGAGGCGAGCGCCTTGCTTGACTGCCTTGCCAACGAGGGCTTCGAGGCGGTCAAAGGCGGCATCCGAGATCATGGCGCCGACATCTGCAGTAGGACCCAAACGGAGGGCCTGGACTTTTGGTGCGAGCGTGGCAACGAGATGGTCGTATAGACTCGGTGTGGCAATGATTCGCTCGATACCAATGCAGTTCTGTCCAGAAGCTTGGAAGGTTCCGCGCATGAGGATTTCAACAATACGGTTCAGATCCTTGGCGGCAGAGTCGAGGACAATAGAAGGATCCTTGCCGCCCAACTCGGCAATGAGAGGGGTGAGCGACTTGGCGGCCGAGGCGGCAACCTTCAAGCACACCGGACGGGAACCGATGAAGGTCAAGTGGGAGATCTTGGGGTGGGAAGTGATGTGGTTCGCCGTCTGGGGCCAGCATACCACCGTCTGAATCAAAGCGGGGTCGTGCCCGTGAGCGATGAGAGCCCCTCTCGCAATACTGGTGAAGTACTGCGAGCTCCACGCCGTTTGCTCAGAAACCTTGACCAGGACACCGTTCCCGGCAAAGATGCTCGAGACGATGGGCCCAACGAGGTTGTGAAATGGGTAGTTCCAGCTCACCAACGCCCCGACCACACCGAGCGGCTCGTACCGCACCTCATTCCGCTTGTATGCCATCAGGAGGTTCGTGGGCCGCTGGCTCGGCCGGAGGGCCTTCTCGCCATGGTTCAGCGTCCAGGTGAGCTTTTCAACGGTGACGAGGATCTCGCCCAGTTGGGCGTCGACCATAGTCTTGCCCGAGTCGAGGCATGCGGCGCGGCAGATGGCCTCCTGGTTGTCGAGGACGTGTTGGAGCATCGTGCGCAGCACGCGGCGGCGCTCGCGAAAGGTTGTCCGTTTCCATTTCGCCTGTGCGGCATGTGCTGCGTCGACGGCGCGGTCAATGGACGCGGTGGTGGAGGGGTTGATGAAGCCGAGGAACTGGCCGGTGGCTGGGGCGTAGCATTGGACCGCGGTCGTGCCGGAGATCTGGACAAGAGAATCTGTATCAGCTACCAGGAGCACTTGGTATGCCTGCTATCGTGGTGTACCGTACCTTGACATTGGTTTCCTCCACAATCGAGTACTCGCCCGGAATCTTCGGCGGCGGGACAGTGTAGGCAATAGCCTTGTCTTCGTTCCATGCCTGCGCCAACCGCAGGAGCCAGATGCTGAAGGCAACTGCAATCGCAGCGAAGACGTACTGGGGGATGCCGGGCCTGTCACCAATTTGTCTAGTCAGCTTCAGTCTTCGAATCTAGAAGTGGCGCCATTTGACCTGGTGGCGTACGGTATGGCTTCAAGGTACGAGTTAAGCCTCTCGGCGACGTCGTCCAAGAGCCGTATGTCCATGTTGAAGTTGGCCTGAGCCCAATTGGCGTCCAGTAAAAGGTATATCGTGGCAAGTCGTTACGAACCCTTCTGTTGAAGTCGCAAGTGTACTTTACTAGGGCGGAGAGGGAGCCTCTCAAGCGGTTCCATGTGGTCGCGCTGCATCGGATGTTCTTGGTCACAAATCAGCAGAGCTCGGGTGAGCTTCCGTGGGCCGCGCCTAGCTAGCCCCAACCTGCTGTGGATTAGCAATGGCAGGGGCCAACTGGTGATGCATGGGTGCAACAACACAGATGGTACCTGCATTTTGAGTGGGGTCCAGCATCAGCTTCAACACTCAGAGAGCACAGCATAGTACTGGAGGTTGGACGAGTTTATCCGTGTTCGGACATGAAATTTGCCCTCATTCTCTGGGGTTTGGGAAGACACGTCATAAACATCACTTTCAGTTCCAAATAGCTAGGATATGAATCCTGTTAACAGTTCAAATAACGGTTGACCACTGTCCCCCCACTACTCGTCTCCAAGCTACCCCTATTAATGTTTTTGATTTTCGCGTCTTTTACCTCCTCATGTTCACGCGTATGTACAAAAAGGCGCCAACAGCACAAGTGTCATGCGCCATCACTTTCTTTGGCCCGCCGGGCCACAACGCCCTGGGGTCTTGAGATATCCAGCACCTTCAGCATGGACTGGTTCCTGACGCCCCCCTCTCGTTTCTAAGGTGCACACCAAAGCTTGCACGAAAAAATGCCGGCCGAGTCTTCTTTCCTTTGCTTCCTTAGAACGCCGTCGCAATAGGAATCCCTTACACGATGAAAAGACCAAAAAGAGAAAAATGAACCCACAAGACCGAACAAAAACCAGACAGGAGGTGTGGGTGACAAAGCATCGAGGGTCGCTGGTACGCGAGGTTGGGAATGACGTAGATCGCTCATGCAGATCGTGATGCATCGGGGGATATCAACAAAACAGCAAAAAGAAACAAGGCCCCTATCTTGAGGACTAGGCAAGATATAATACAAGGAGAATTCGAGTCGGTCGTGCGGTGGAGCGGTCGCTAGATGTTTGCGCTCTTCGTCAATGACAGACCTCGTAGTCTTCGAGGATGGAATCGGTCGCTGTAGGACTGGCTAGATTCTATCCGGGAGAGGCGAGCGGCCGAAGTAAAGTCGTTGCTGGCCTCGAAACTGGCTCGTGTGCGGTCCATCGAAGCTCGCATTCGGTCGTAGGACGGTCTGGCTCGATCGTAAGAAGGACGAGGTCGGTCGAAGGAGGATCGCATCGGAGGGGTCATGTCGAGGGACTGTGTGTGAACCATGTCCATCGATTGGCGATGGCCCGTATAGTTGGTGCCATCGCTGCCGTTTTGGCTGCGCGGGTTGTGCGTCGTGTGTGTTGCAACTGAAGGTGGATAGATTGGCCTTCTGTCCTCATCCACACTGGCATAGTGCATATGCTTACCCTTGCGCGAGCTGTCCGACGAGTTTGACGGTGTCTTGCTCGCCTCCTGCTCCCCAATGACCGTCGCCTCGTCGCCCTGGGTGAGGCGAGAGAATTTGCCCTGTCGCTCTTGCTCGCGGATAATGTCAACGTCGTAGGGGAAGTACACCTTTTGAATCGCCTTGATTGCGAATCGCGGGAATAGGCTGATGACGGGCACGATGAAGAAGACGGCCCAGAACGACGCCTGAGCGTAGACCTGTGGGGCGGCCTGGTAAAAGAACATTGATCCTTCGGTAGCCGTATAGATGCCAGTGACGATGAAGATCATGAGGTCGCTCAGGACGACGATCATGATCATAATCCAGTCCCAACGGTACGTGTTGATGAGGATGTACGCGTTAATAACAAAAACGGCAGGGTGTGCGATATAGGCGCCGAGTCGTGTCCTGTCTTCAATGTTCAAACCGTTCTTTGTCACGAAGCTCGTGCTGACGACGGTCAGGTACGGAATGTAGAAAACCATGACGGACTGGTAAACGCCGTCGAGCATGTAAAGCCTGATGCATGTTAGTATCGCATCCAAGGCCACGACTGTGACCAAACTTACCAAAACTTGGTCTGCGTCCACTCCGCCCGTTCGATACCCCGGCGGTAGAGCTGAGGAACTGCGAGCGAGACCTTGTCCGAAACGTCTTGGTCTAAAACGCCCATTACAACGACTGGAACCGAAGTAAAAAGCAGGTTGAACAGCAGAATGTAAGTGTACTCGTAAATATACGTAATATCAAAATCGCAGTAGATTTGGTACCAGAAGATACCAAACACCCAAACCACGTTCTTGTAGAAGAAGTTGGCAACGGTCTCTCCGAGACGGCGGTATGACCATCGGCCGTGGACAAGGACGAGCCGTGACAGGAACCGGAATTGGGCGATCGCATAGTCTGACGACATGACGGCTTGTCGACCTTCCTCGCCAGCGATGCCAACGCCCACGTCCGCCTCTTGAATCATGGCGACGTCATTAGCACCATCTCCGATGGAGAGGGTCATGACATCAAGACCATTCTTCACCATGGATACCACGGCAGCTTTTTGAGCAGGGCTGACACGACAGCAGAGGACTGACTTGCACTGCTTGCAAAGAAGCAGAAACTTTTGCTTCAGGGCATCGTGAAGAACCCACTTGAGGGAGAAGCCGTCAATAACGAGACCGTGTGTTGGGCCGGGCGGCTCGTGGTTCTTCTTGGCCTTGGCCAGATCGGCATCGTCACCCTTCATGCCGAACTCCTGTAGGTATCTGTCGAGCTCCTGTTCTAGTACGTCGAGGAAATGCTCATCGGGGGTCTCGCCAGTCTCGTCTTCGTCAACCTTCAGGTGAATGAGTTCCATATCGTTGTTCAAGAGGTTGCAGGAAAATCCAATGTTGATAGCCGTCTCAACCTTGTCACCAGTGAGGACCCAGAGCTTGATACCGGCATCACCGAGTAGGGCGATAGTGTCCGGCACGCCATCTTGCAGCCTGTCCTCGATGGCTGTTCCTCCGAGCAGAGTTAATTCTCGTTCGAGATGGTCGGCGACCTCCTCCATTTTCTCCTCACGGTGTTCCAGAGCAGAGGCAGCAGCATCGTACTCCTTGCGCCAAGATTGGTACTGCTCCTCGGTGAGCTCTCGCTGAGCAATGCAGAGCGTCCTCAAGCCTTCGCGAGCAAACATCTCAAGATGCTCGGCGGTGACCTTGCGAAGGTCTTGCTGCTCGCCCCGCTTGAGACGCGAGTAAATAATACTGTCCGCGCCCTTGCAAATAAGAAGGATACGGTTGTCGGGCATCCGTACGATCGCACTCATCCGCTTTCTGCTCGAGTTGAACTCAATCGTATTCAGAATGGGGTAAAAGCAATCCTTGCCCATCACATTCAGATTAATACCCTCCTGAGAGCTGCCGAGTACCGTGAAACCCATGTCACGGGCTGTGGCAACGAGTGCCGCTTCGTCAGGAGATTGTGCTTTGAATAGCATCTTCGGCGGTGAGCCGGGCACCTTCTCTGCAATAACTGTGTGGCACAAGGCAAGGCAAAGCATGAAGTGCTCGTTTGCCGCTTGCTGCTTCTCGCCGGAATCACCCGCTAAGTCGGAAACATAGTCGGGGGCGATGAACGTGAGGTCCTCGTCATGCAGGTACGGATTGTCGTGAAGATTTCTGAGGCTGTCAATCGCACGGAGTTTGGCGTCTGCGATCCCGGCTCTGGCTTCGGCAGCCTCCTTCTCCACGTCGACCCCCAGCCGTTTCTGCATGCCGGCCTGCGCCTCAGTGTATGCCTCGCCATACGGCTGTCCGTTGATGGTCACTTTCTTGAACTCCATGACGTTCTGCGTCAATGTGCCGGTCTTGTCAGAGAAGATGTATTCAATCTGACCCAGGTCATCAGAGATGTTCCAGGACTTGGGAATACAGGGCTGATCGAGCGGTTCGTAGTACATCTCGACGTCGCTGTAAATGAAAAGTGCTTGGAGTAGACGGACGATTTCGAGAGTGATGTAAAGAGCGATAGGGATCAAGTTCTGGAAGACAATAAGGGCGGCCCAGAACGTGATAAAGCCGGACATGGGTGCTGTGCCTCCTATAGACCCGAAGTCGAAGAAGTGCAAGGAAGCATCCGTCTTCGCCCACGCTACACCGTTGATAATGGCCGACAAAATACACAGGATGAAGAGAAAGCCGAAGTTGTAGATGACGTTGTAGTTCATCTCTCGAGCAATTCTGGCACGCTTACTGGGCGTGATGCCAGAGTTGATCATGATCTTGGTGTCGTGTCCAGTGAACGCGACCACTCCGAGGGCCCAATCCGTGTTCCTAAGGTTGCAGCCTCGGAGAAGCATGTTGTCAATCGTTATCGGTTCGGTCATCAGCTCGGGTCCTGCCTCGTCGTCGAAGGTCTGATGCCATCTGACAGCACCGTTGTATTTGTATAGGTTGGGCTGCGGGGGTTCACTCTCGATCCAGAATTGTGCCTTCTCGCAGTCCCTCGCGTGCTTCAACGACCTGCCGCACCTCAGGGCTTGTCGCACCTTTAAGTTCGTCTCACCATCCAAGTTCTTCGTCTCGACGTAGCATGCTCCATCCGGGTCGGAGGTGGACAGGACGATAACATCGGCTGGAAGCTCATCGTCGTTGTAAATTCGCACAAAGTCACCTACCCGGAGGTCTTTCCAATGGTCTTTGTGAAACCGAGCGTCGCCCTTGCTCGGCAGATTGCGATTCAGCACGTCTCCCTTGCGCCGCATCAACTCTCGCGCCCGCTTGTGGTCTTCTGGCTGGGGCACTTCGAGGTTCTGCCTGGGCAGCGGAGACGGCACCGGCGTCATCTGGATGTCCTCTCGAGCCGAAACAAAGGAATCGCGACCGGATCGCGGCGAATTGAACGAGTCTCGGGGTCCGACGTGGGTTTCGATCGAGGGCCGGGGCGCGTCTGCGAACGATTCGGGGGCTTTGCGCATCGCCAGCTCTTTCCTCGCCTTCTTGGACCACACACTTTCGATCGTGTGCCAGATAAGGCCAAAGAAGCGACTGTTGGCCTTCTTGACGCGTCTCCAGAGGGAGACGTTGTCCTCCTCGACGTTGACATTGTTCCAGCCCCGCAGGCGATGAACGGGGGCATTGTTAAGCTCAATGTCGAGAACAGTACGGCGGTAATCTTCGACGGCGTCTTTGATTGCCGTGACCGCGACGATGAAGATGAGGGGCACGGAGTTAAGGCCCGGGTTTGTGCCACCAAAGATGGGGAAGAACTGTAGAGAGTTGGAATCCAGCTCAGCAAGATTCGGAGGGGGACTCGGGTGCAACTTACCACCAGGATGACAAGGAAGAGGAAGAATATGTTGGCGATATTCTGAAATTGAAACCACAGGTTCTTTGGTACGAAACTAAGGGGCGTGTACTTTGCGGTTCGAATCTTGTTCCTCGGAAAGTGCTGAATCGGGTGGCCCTCGTCGTCCAAAAGCTCTGGGGGCAAAGGGAGGTTGAAGAACATTTTCCTGCCGCCATTCCCTTCTTCGGGGTCGGGCGCGACGGTGTTGTTTTCTGTCTGCAAGGATTCGGTGCCGCCTGAGCTACGGCTCTTTTCACTGTTGTTTTTCTTGTGAGTGGCGCGATGCATGAGGGAGAGCCTCTTCTTGTTGCTACTCTTTATTGTCATCTTGCGGGTGGCCCATCTTGTTCGCAATGTGGGATTCTCGGAGTCGTTGGCAGGATCATTAGTAGGATCGAGAGTCGCATTGGGACCTTCCTCGTTCGTGGGCGCCATCGTGATCTCTTGGTGTGCGGGCGAGCAGCCCGATCAGCCCGAGTGGTCCTCCAGGATGGCCTCGTCCGGCCGAAACGGTGGTCCCGGCTGGGAAGGGAGCGACGTGGTACCTGTCGAACGATCCAGCGTCGGCGAATTCGAGTGAAGAAAGGTGAGGCAGAGTGGATTGTCGTCGAGTGGTTTGTTAGAGGAAAACGAGCGACCGTGGTTGTTCAGCGTAACGTCGTCGTCGATGACAGTCCGAGGTTGTGTTGTGGTGTTGGCAGAGAGTGTGTGGTTCGTGCGAGGGGATAGCAGAATTGGAAGGGAGTAGTCGGAAGGGGGCAAGAATCGTTTTGGCTGAAGGGGCCGGGAGGCGCTGTCGTAGTGTTTGATGACAGCGTTACCAAAAAACCCGCCAGGAAGGGGGGTGTCTGTCGCCCAGCGCCGGGTGCTGGTTGCTGGTTGCTGGTTGCTGGAATATGGGTACTGGACGATGGGGTACTTTGAACTGGAGTGGGGAAGGCGAAGTACCTCGAGTCGCCCTCCAAGGCCTAGGAGCAACAGGTCGGTGCAGCGAGCAAGTGTGTGTGCGTGTGTTTTCGTGCGTGTTCCTCGGGGGAGGGAGAGGGGGATGAGAGACAAGTTATCCAAGCTAGGATAAAGCGCCCTCATGTATCTCACTCTGTGCAATGGCGCAGGGGGGGAAGAAATGTGAGCCTGCGAGGTACGTGTCGGGGGTACCTCGAAGGAGTGTGGCGGCCGAAGTACCTCGCCCTGCCGTTGGAGTGGAAGACTGTAGCAGAAACAGCCTAGCCGGGTACGGGCCTCGGAAGCGGCAGAGCATGTACTGTCTGTAATTGCCCTTGTGTCGTGCTTTTTCTTTTCTCCCGTCTGGCCCTGGGATCTCAGCCAAAAGTCCGGAGATATGGGCAAAGGGTTCTCGGATTTGTTTGTGAAGGTCACACGCTGTAGCAGAATTCTCAGGGACTCGGGGGATAAGTCGGAGGGCGAGAAAAAGCGGGAGAGGGACGGATGGCGAAAGGAGGAGAGAAGGGAGAGACAGGGACGAGGTCCAAGGGCGACGAGGACGAGTGAACGGGACGGATGGGAAAAAAGAGAGAAGACTGGAGAAAGGAGCGCTGCGATGCAACCGAAGCGCATGCCCGTGGTGCCCGTGATGCCGTGTCGGCCGGGCCAGTCCCACCTCTCTCACACACCTCTCTTCTCTGCGGATAGAGTGTTGTAGATGCAAGATGCACCTCAGGACCAGCAGCGCCAACGACAAGTAGCAAGCACCACCTTGGATCTCCGCACTCCGTAAAACCAGACGGTCCAGCCGGCATTCCAAAGTCTCTGCTCGACTGTTGTGTAGTAACTCTCGTCGCCAATGCACACCATCCGCCCTGCCAGTTGAGGGGGCGCAGGTACAATGGGAGGTACCACGAGCTGGGAGCGTCAAGTGGCCGGCCGCCCGGATGGCCCGGGGACTAACAAGACTCCACGTCCGTCTCTTCGTCTGTAGTGGACTGGGCTAACCTACCTTTTTGAGGTTGGTACGGATAGCGAACAACAAATCCCATCTCTGCTTGACAAGCCGAGAGCGGTTTCCGCTTGGTGTCCGCTTACAGCACGCATTCCGCCGCGCAGGTGCAACAACCAGCAACCCTGACAATTGTTCACGGGCTTGAACGCGGGTTTTTACACTACACGGGACAGCACATTGCACACTAGCCGACTTGGTGTATGATTCATTCTGATGGATACGCACGATTGGTAATCAGTTCGATATCCAACGTCGCGCCCGGGCTCAGCGGCCCAGAGCAGCTGTCCCTCATTTTCGCTACCACAGCGACAAGAGATTCGACATGGACAACGACACTCTGTCCATGTTTTCTCCTTGCACTAGCATGTGTTCCGGAGAGATTCCCATTTCCCATGCAACCTACCCTGCGAGGAGTCCGTGGTTCGCGTATGCCCTGCGCGCTCTCTCTCCAAGTTGTGCTGGATTGTTAGAAGAAACCCCAGAAAAGAAAGTGACTTTGAGGTGTGCATGAGAGAGACGAAAGGCAAAGCAAGCCCCAGCACTCTCCATACCCCTGTCATCATCCAAACTTCAACGGCCAGTCAAAAGATGAGAACCGCCATGGTCTTCATCTTACAACGCCTTGCCTCGTTTACTTTTAGCTCGAACAACCCAGGGAGTAGGCTACCTGATGACGGTTGTGGTTCATCAAGAGCAAGCACGAACGGCAACAAGACCAGGCCAAACGAGCACAGAACGGACCGTGGCTGTGGCCGAGGAGGCCCTACACCTCGCAATGCAACGTCCTGCTGTCAAACCAGGCCCGGTTCGTCACGAACTAATCTCCAAGCGTTGGGCGCAAACATCGAGGTACTCTGCGGGTATTCTGTGAGAAGAGGTACTGGCATGTGCTGTGTAAGCAGCTTACTAGCAGTCTAGTGTCCGTCAAGTCCGGGTACGTACCTCCTCTCCCGTTGCCTTTCAAGTGCCTTCCGCCAGCCACAGCTCCATTTCCTCTACTATCCCCCGAGCGACTCTGCCTGCCTGCTTCGTCAGCAATTCTATCCGTAGTGCTCCTTGGGAAAGCCTCTGAGGGAATGAACCCGGTACCTTGACCGGTGAGCCTTCCCGGCGAATTGGTAGGTACTCCGTGTGCGAAGAAGGATCCCAAGCGGCAGGTATGCGACGTGACGACCAGCCATCCAAATCGATCCAGATCCGACCCAATCCAAATGCACTTCGTCTCCAAGCAATTCTCACCCACTCCGTTGACCACTAAGCACCCAAAACCCACTCTCGAATTCTGCAGCCGAATCCGTCTGCGCGCTGCTTAGCGCTTCCCTGCGTCGGCTTCCATATCTGCATAGCACAAATCTCATTTCCCGTCCCCCCAAGCTTCTCCCTTTCCGTCCGCCGCTTGCACCCCCCTCGCGCGGTGGAAGCGGATGAAAGGGATGGTGGGAAACCAGAAAAGGGAGGGGAAGACATGGATGCATCGTCGCACAACCCAGCCACTGCTTACTGACACCGACCAAGACTGAACCCAACCGACCACCGACCTTGTGAGTTGGCAACGCTACACATCTCACGCTGACAGCGGACAGGCAGATCTCGAAAGCAACCGTGGCGGTGACTGGTTCATTCGGATGAGCTCCAGTTATCAATCCTCGTCGCAACCAGGCGAATCCCAACCTCGAGACGGCAACGAGACGGCCACTATCTATGGGCCATGGCGAGCCAGCGGTCTGGGATCAACCAGACCAATTTGCCGTGTCGCAATGTTGCCCTGGTACCTACAGTGGCTCTGAGGCTGAGCACTTGTGCGCGTTTATTACAGGAAGCAATCGTCGTCATCCTAGCCCATCTCCATGCCCATCTTCCTTCATCCCAACAAGGGCTCCAAAAGGGGGACCGCTCCAGGCGTGGGCTGTCGCTTCTCGCCAGAAATTGGAGATGCTGGTTCTCATAATGACCCATACTTGGCCGCCCCAAAGGAGAAATTGGCCAAGAATGTGTCAGCCAGGGGAAAGCGCGCAAAGGACCCCCAGAGGGGCCACCCAAGTCTTGTCTTGATGACTGGCGGAGCACGAAATCCGACGCCTCATTACGAGCCACCGCTGGCCAGCCCGGACTCACTGGCGAGTCTGAGCCGGCGTGCTCCATGTCCCATCTCAATTGCACCTCAAATAGCAAGCGGCGAGGCTCCATCGGCTGGGCCCCCCCGGTGGTGGCCGTGGGAAGAGATGGGTCCCAGGGTTGCATTGTACCCATGGGTGCCCGGACGGATCGCGAATCTTTGCGCCTATGGCACTAGGGCCTGTTAGGCATGCGGGATTGAGATGCGCGCTCGAGCAAGCCTGCTAGTGCTCCTCACCTGAGCCAAGCTTTGTCCGTCTGTCATGTCAAGGACTCGAGTTGCAGTTCCAGAATACTACGTGGTACAATGCCTCACCAACCAGCTTCGGTCTACTGGGCAGGTAGGTAATGGCGACCAAGACAACGCGGGGCTACGGCATGTCGATATCAATGGCATAGCAGACGAGAAACTCACACAAATTCAAGCAAACCCAACCACTAGCACAGACATGAGGCTGAGAGGACTTCAACAGAGACCCGCGAAAAGGCAATCCCGTCCGGATCTTGCCCCTCCATCAAACCCGTCCTAGCCACCATGAAACAAATCTACAGCCGCTACGGAATCACACAGTCGGTCACTCAGCACCTCCCCGGCGCTGTCGGCAGGGCCAACCTTCTTTCCGCCTGTTCTTGGCAACCTGCACTGGGATCGCCTCTGCTCATAGATCTATCCGTGTTCTTCTTTTGCGACGGATGGAAGCTGACGCTAGAATGAACTACTCGCATCAACCAGGGGATACCGACGTAGTAACCTGTGCAGGTCTTCTGAACGTGTCAGGTTGTTCCCTGTGAGTTTCCCCTCACAAATCACCTACCTGAAAGACCACACCAGACCCGTGTCGGCTAACATTGCCAGCAGTCTGCTAATAACTTCGTCTCCCGTCCGGCCACTCGGTCACGTTAATGTTGCGAGGGTGATATCCTAGACGAGGCGTCGTCGAGGCTTCAGATTCTTAAAGGGGCGTCCACTAGCAATCAGCTTGCTACTCCATCGCAATTGGGATATGGAAAGTGGAGGGATGTGCAGTCGGGCATTCGGGGCTTCAACATATCCATTCGGAGGTAGGACGGGGAACGGTGGGGTTCGCAGGGCACACAGCCAGTCATCTGCAAAGCTGCACTCACGGCGCAGACGGAGCCCATTTTGACGCCGAGGACGAGATGAGTGGGACGATGTGAGACTCTCGCGCGCCGTCCTCATCAACGGACGTCGCCCTTGGGTGCGGCCCACAACAGAGACCCAACAGATGGCCTTTACATGGACCAACTGGCGGCAAAGGGCAAGCCAGTCAGTCGGTCGCGACTTTTCAGGAATTCTTTTGTCTCCCAGTCGCGTCTATTGCACAGAATTTGCCATGAGCATTTTGCCCGGCTTGCACCCAAACGCGGAATCGATTTCAGCCGACGCTGAATTTCCCCACGTCGATTTGGCTGGGTCCCATCCAATCCACACCCGAGATTCAAACCTACCGCAGGGAAACAGACGGAGGATAACAGATGAGAAGCGGGAGGCAGGGTGTGGCCTCGAGTCGTGATTTCCACGCCCCTTCCAGTGCAAGCTCTTCTCAAACGTAAAGTGAGGAGAAGGCCAGGCGGCTTACACGGTGCGCCGGTTGATTTAACATTCTAGGATGATCGCTTTGATCGTGGCCCAAAGTACTGGAACAGGCTCGATGATGCACCTCCGATCCGGACCGTCGGTCTTTGCGGATGAGTTCCCTAAGCAAATCTTGGTCCGATGACAAACCTCAAAGGGATTCCGAGACCGCCCAAGCGTCTGAGCAGCGGTGGCCAAGGGCCGTCTGCAGGCTAGAACCTTTCTCCCATTCTCATGATATACTGAGGAAAAGGGGACGTGGCCAGTTCCCAGGCAATCCTTGCCTGTCTTTCGCCGCCCAGGAACTTCTAAACCACTCCGTCATGCGGCGGCGACGGCCATGACTGCGATGGCCCCTATTCCGGGCTCCTGCCCGGCCCCTGAAACCGAAAAATTCGAAAGATGTGGTCACCAACGGTTCGCGCTGGGGATCGTCGGGGTGTCCTCTTGGCCGCTTCTCTTGGGTGCGCATGGGGTTGTGGACAGCTCAGCAGTCCGCTGCCCGCGTCCCTCACGGTGATGATCAATCCGTACTTGTAGCGCCTCCGAAGTCCTTATCTTCCGTTACCCGGGGCTTCCGCAATCGCATCTTACTACTTTTTTTCCCCCTCTTCTTTTCCAAAGAATTCTCCGCCGCCGCGGATGCCGAACTTCTGTTCGCCCGACACTGACCCGAATCGAGTCATCGCTAGACCTCAAATGCCATAGTTGCTGTCATGTACGATGTGGATTGAATCAAACAATGTACCGCCTGCACTTGTGAACACCACCTGGATGGCCTGTTAATTAGCGGGTGTCACGCAGCGATCGCCGCTCAGTCAGCAATGTCGCAATCGTCATCTTGTGCTACTTATGTACGAACTCTTCGGATCGTCCTCGCTCACTGAATTGATTCCCTGACAGTTCCTGTTAGTCTTATCTAGAATGTTTTTTCGACTTGAATTTTGAGGATAGCTTCTCTTGTCTGACCAGTTGTCTGGTTTCGAACTCACGTTGGAACTGTAGCTGCCCCTGGAATGCGAGTGAGCTTTCAGATGATAATATGAGAGGTGATAAGATAAGAGCCCAGAGCTTAAGTGTCCCCATTAAAACTCCCCCATCCAGTTCGACACCCGACGCGAAAGGGTGTCACCCACGCGTCGGACCCTGACGACCATTCAAGCTACTACGTTTCTATCTGGATACCATGTGATCCCACTGCTTACCGCGACTACACTCATACGCTGCCTGACTCCGAACTGTGAGATCCTCAGTAACGCAACTCAAACGAAGTCAAAGAAGGGGGGGAGACTTGAAAAATCTACACAAGGCTGCACCTGCACCTAACCTTCGTCCGCCATGGCTCGCAAATCGGGCAACACCGCCCAGTCTACAGGCGCAAACAGCAACCGAGATATTAGGAGCTTCTTCGGAGGCGGCCATGCAGCGAAGACCACCGTACCTGTCGTGTCATTGTCGCAAGCTCCACAAGAGTCCAGATCAGAAAATCCCTTGTCACAGTCCTCGACTGCCGCCCAGGAGCCACCGACTACTACTCGCAATCGGGGCCGGAATATGAAGCCGCTCAAGCAAGCGGCGGCCAAGAATACCCGTTCGAAGAAGACGCAAGACAACGACTTAGATTCAAACACGAAAGACCTAGGAGTCCGGACTGTGTCTCCCGTGGCCTCTCCACGGTCTGCTCTTACATCATCGAATCTGAACACCTCGGCATCGTCCTTGTCGGAACTCCAAACCACCCCAGTCCTGCCATCATCACTGCGACGTCTTATATATCAGACACCAGGCCGCAAACGACTGCGATCGCGATCGCGCACGCCTGGAAAGGACGCTACCCCCAAGATGCTGCCCTCGGGACAGAACACCGGCTCATCAAGGAAAGTCCGGTTCTCTTCATTACCTTCATCAATCAAGCAGTCTCCCGAGCCCGAGGAGGTCACAACACCGAGAAGGCGGCTCTTTGGACAGAGTCCTGCCAGAAAAACGGCCAGCGAGAGCCCGCTCGGGTCGCCGTCAGCTGGCATGCTGCCTGACTTGCTCTCGTTGCAGAAGAGCAAGCCGTCGGGCTCAGTCAAGCGCGACAGCTCAGGGAAATCAAAAGTCAACGGGACTCCAAATCGCTTGCCGTCTCTCCCAAGCCTACCTAGCTCTCCGAGCATCTCATTGTCTCCGACGACAGAAAAGAAGCGCCCCGCTCTCACCAGAGATGCAGTCATCAAAGGCTCTGACGAGGAAGAGGATGACGATTCCTTCTCCGATGATTCTTTCCCCGACCTCGACATGCTAGGCCCCACCAAGCCAAAGTTGGACGGGACACCAAAGGCTAAGAGACGGGCCAAGATGGTCCACAAATCACCTCTCACCATTCAGCCGAAACACAAATTCGACTTCAAGACGCTGGATGCTCATTCTAGAAGACACGATGTGCTGTTTGACAGTCCCAAGCGGCCAGCGGCGCCCGAGGTCAAGGACGAAGTGATGGAATATGCTGATGCAAGCCCCAGCAAGTCCCGCCAGAAGTTGATCGAGATTGCTGGTGTCGAGACCGAGGAAGATGCAGACAAAGCTCTCAGAGCGATGGAGCGGACGGACGCCGGCGCGTCGAGAACTAAGTGGTATTTCTTCAATCAAGACACGAGCGGCTTGGGCGAGCCCGCCCCTTTCCCGAAGAAGTGTGCAAAGGGACCCTGGTCGTTTCTCGGAAAGGCGGAAACAAGAGACCGACATATCATGTCCGGGATGCCCGCTAGTTTAGCAGGCACTATTAGACTTCCGGATGAGCTATACCTTTGGGGTCTGGATATGGCGAACTTTGAAAAAGTTGACGTTCTCCGGGAGGAATACCGCAAGATCGCCGCGGCCAACGGAAAGCAGGTCAGACGCCTCATTACGCCTCAGCGGCTCGAGGAGGCTTTTCACAGACTGGGCGCCGCGGGTCATGTCGGAGATGAGATGCTCAAGCCGGTGCGAGAGGTTCGGGATATCTATGCGGGTCGTGACTGGAAGCCTCTACGGTCGTTTCTGGAGTGGCTGTACTGGGTGGCCACTCAGCTCAGCTACGAATCGGTCGTTTTCGCCGTGAAGATGCTCTTGCGCATGGCGGCCGATAAGGTGATTGTCGAAAACGTGGATATTCTCACGGGTCATCAAAATGCTCTGGCGAGTTTGGTAAACTCTGTTGAAGACGATGTTTGGGTTGATTTCGTGAGTTGAATCTCGAACACGACTTAGTAACTCGTATTGACTTTGTTAGTGCGCCGAGATCTGCTCATCTCTCTATCATGGATTCAACAAGACCTCGCTGCGGATATTGCCACTCATCAGCATGCCGGTCACTTCACCAAAGCTCCACGAGCTACGGAGACGCCTGGCGGTTGCATTCTTCCTCCGTGACGCCGCGCTGGCCAGCGAGCATCCTGACGATGCCATTTCTCTGCGCCTCGTCATCGCTCGAGTCAAGGACAGCGACTTCCAGATCAACCATAGGACCGACTACACCGACCTGAAGGCTCTGGTGCAGCTTCTCGATATGGCTGTGGATGACGGGTCCTTTGTGCATGACAAAGACGACCGAGAGCACGAAAGGGACTTCAACGCAGAGATTGACGACCTCGCTAGGCGCCTCAAGGCCATCTGGCGTGGCATCAATGATACGGGGGCGGCGAACCTGGCACGTACGGAGGCGAAGAGCGTCCTCGAGTGGGTTGGGGAGCGTTTGAACTACTCAGTCCGGACTAGACGTCCTCCTACGCAAAGCATCTTCGGGGGCCAGGGACCGTCCTCAGCGAAGAAGAAGCGACAGCGGGACTTCATGCAAAAGTTCGTCCATTCAAGGAAAAATAAGCCGGCTCGGTCGATGGACATGAGCGTAGAGTCACCTTCAAGCGAGGCCGACACATTCGTCACGGCACTCGGATAATGATAATGGGCTCGTAGTATACCGATAACTACCTAATACGCCAAGGGTTGGCCACGATCATACAGCATCTAAGATACACCACAGGAAGGGATTTCAAAACAGGATGGCGCCGGGAGTTCCTTCATGCAGCGTTGCGTTTGTCCAGCCCCGGGGGGGGAAGGAAGGGGGCTATATAGGTTTTGCAGGGCGCGCGCTTTCGGAGGGAGGGTGTGTGTGTTTAGTCGGTGAATCTGCGGTTGGGGTTCTTTCCAAACAGAGTCTCACGGACGGCCGGCAGACCGGTGTCCTGGAGGAGGTTTAGGCGTTCCTCAAATGTGTTGTTGATTTCAATCTTTCCCTTTCCGCCAATGACGAACACACCTCCGGCGCTGAATTATTCCGTTGTTAGCTTTCTGATCTGGCGCGACGGAAACCTGTGAAAATTGCAGATAAACGTACCTCTCCGCGGGCAGGGGGTCGGACTCGTCAACCTTGGCGGACGTGTCCTTGCCGACTTCCTTCTTATATTCCTTGACGGCGTCCTCGATGGCCTTCTTGACGGCGTCATAGTCGGCTTTCCGCGCGCGGACGACAACCTCGGGCTCAGAGAGGGCGTAGAGACCCTCGAGGATGAGGTTCTTGAGGATGGCTTGGTACTTGGACTTGTCCTTCGTGGCGGTGGGGAGCCTCTTGCGGGCGTCCTCGAAGATGTTGTCGAGGAGCTCCTGGCGGGCGCCGAGGACCTTGAGGCGCGTTTTGTTGGAGACGGTAGAGCGGGTGATCTGCTGGGACATCTGGGCCTGCTTAAACTTCTTCTCGTACTGGCCGTCGATGGCGTCCGTCTCCTGGCGGACGAGCTTGGACTTTTCGATTGCGAATTCCTCGTTGGCCTTGATCTCGATCTCGCGGGCCTTCTCCATCGCCTCCTGCTTGATGAAGGCCGTCATCTTACGGAGCTCCTGACCGACCTGTTCGTCACGCCAGTGAGGTCAGTGCATGTTTCTTTGAGGCGTACTGCATTCGGGTTCGTCGGTGATGGGCGGCGATGCGGGGGGAGCTTACTTGGTCGTCGGTCAACGGTTGGTGCGACATGACGGGCGGTTTGGGGGGGTTGTGTCTGCGTGAGCGACTTTGTCTCGGTTTCAATTAGGTTTGTCGTAGGCAAGGAGAACGACGGGCAATGATGGACCGCGTGCAAAGTTTGGGGGAACGCTTGTTGGGCCCGTCGGTGGTTGAGGGAGGTCGGGATGGGAGGGGGTGTGATCTGGTAGTGGTTGACCGAAGCTGTTGTTTGACGAGGCCTTGCTACTCTAAGCCGCAGCAGCACCAGCCAGCAAGCATCACTGGACGTTCGGCCTAGCTTCAGCGACCCTGCACTCACCCACAGCAGGCTATCCGTCAGCCACATCAGCTTGGGTGGGCGCCCAGATAAGGGACCCGCTCGTCCTCACAAGCCACATATAACCCGTGCATTTTCAACTCGCGGCCATCCGTCATTTCTCTAGCCACGTTTTCCCCCAAGGCCAGTGACATCACGCGAGACGGAACCCAAGGGGGGGAACGATAAGATAATCCGGCGTCCGGCTGTCAGGTAACGCCGGCCCGATAAGCAGCCGCACCGCCACAAACGTACAGCACTGAATAATGCAATGCAGGTGGAACCTGAAGAGAAGAGAGTCCCCTGGCTGCAGTGTCTCAGTGGTGCTTGGTCGCTGCGTACGTACCATGGAGTACTGGGGGCGTGTGGGTTTGCTGCAGTGCTGGCATTGCTCTCTCCCTCTCCTCTTGGGGCCCTTCCTGGTTTCCGTCAGGCCAGACCCGACCCCGACCCTCTTTCTCTACACCGATGGGAACAGTGGGCGGCCATTGCGTCGTGCAGAGCGAACATACGTCTATCTGGTGTTTCGAGCTGAGGCCATGATCTAACAGAGAGTGCGGTTCACCGACTCCGGCCATGCTAGAGAAAACTCCGTGTTTTAACAACGTGCATTAAATTGATTCTTCGCAATCAGGCAGCTTGTGAAGTGAGAAACCATCCTTCGCCTCTTCATTCTGATTCACTATTCGAACGAATTAGGCGCGCAACCGGACTTTGACACCCATCCGCAAGCTCCTCTGCTTGGCGGCTATTGGAGGGAAGCGTAGCAGCACACCTTTTTCACCCAAAGCGTGGCGGCCACTGTTCGGCCAAACATCCCTAACTACATCTTTTCCCCCCAATAGTCATTGAAGCGATTCCCGAACGTCCCTCCCTCCCTGCCTTTCTCGTCCGCCCCCATCCCACCGAAGCGTCCGATCCCCGTCGTAGTCGATTCCGTCTGGTTATTTCGCAAAGGGAAACGACACCACACTCTCCCCCTCCACGAACGAACGCTAGGACAGGGCGAGGGCAACACGGTTGCGCGCGGGAACAAGACAAGGGACGACAGCGATAATCGATGACCTCGACGACCGCCGCCAGATGACCGACACCTAGCTGGATCCTGCGCGCGCAATGGGGTCCCTTGGCGGCATCTCCCCCGGGGGGACAATCGCCGTATGTTTCTCACATCCCTTTGTGCTCGACATCTGTTCCGTTGAAGCCAGCACACTCGTGTCGCTAACATCCGCCCTACCACCGTAGATCGGAATCATCGTCGGTCTCTTATCCACCAGCGTCCAGAGCCTGGGCCTCACCCTCCAGCGGAAATCCCACATCCTCGAAGACGAAAAGGGCCCGCACGAGATACGCCGGCCGCCCTACCGGAGGGGTAGATGGCAGCTGGGGATGGGCATGTTCATCGCCGCCAACCTGCTCGGTAGCTCCGTCCAGATCTCGACTCTCCCTCTGCCCGTGCTGTCGACCCTACAGGCCTCCGGCCTCGTCTTCAATTCGATATGCGCCACCCTCATACTCAACGAACCCTTCACGAGGTGGTCGCTATGGGGCACCCTGCTGGTCTGCACCGGCGCCGTGCTGATTGCCATCTTCGGCGCCATCCCCGCGCCCGCGCACAACCTGCAGGAGCTGCTCGAGCTGCTCGGCCGGAAACCGTTCATCGTGTGGATGGTCATGCAGGCCTTCCTGGTCCTGTCCATAGCCATCAGCGTCGACTGCCTCGACCACTTCACCAGCATGTCGCTCAACTCGAAGTTCCGCTTCGTGCGCGGTCTTGCGTACGGGTGCATAAGCGGCATTCTCTCGGCGCATTCGCTGCTAGTTGCCAAGTCGGCCGTTGAGCTGATTATTAAGACGATCGCGGACGGCAACAACCAGTTCGTCCATTGGCAGGCGTGGGTCCTCGTGCTGGCGCTGGTCACCCTGGCCCTGAGCCAGCTATACTACCTACACCGCGGTCTGAAGCTTGTTTCGACTTCGGTGCTATATCCCTTGGTATTCTGTGTCTACAATATCATCGCGATCTTGGACGGCTTGATATACTTCAAGCAGACGGACATGATCAACCCTCTACGCGCGTGTCTCATCGCACTAGGAACCGCGATCCTGCTGGCCGGCGTTCTGGCATTGTCATGGCGCCTCAGCGACGAGCAGCATACACCCGGCGTCGGCCAGTCGTCTCTGGCACCCGGCCTCGGCCTCGTGGAGGACACGGAAGACGAGGAAGAGTCCCTCCTGGGCGGCGACGATCTCTACAGCCTTCACGAAGAGGATGACCCCCTCCCCACGACGACCTACTCGACATTCAACGTGGCAAGCGGCGAGACAACGCCGCTGACTCCCACACCTAAACGCAAAAAGACGGGTAGGAGATGGCAGGAACGCGCCGAGATCTGGGGCGAGCTCGAGGACCGCGACACGCCCAGCCCGCCAGTCTCGCGTAGGCGTTCCAGCACGATGCCTGACGTCAGCGAATCGACATCCCTCCTTCCGCACCGCCGCGGTGTCAGCGGTGGTAGCAGCAATCAGCTTCCCCTGCCCACTTCCTCCTCGGAAGCGGGACCCAGCACTGAATCGACCTCCTTACGCCGGCCCACGGGGCGTAGAAGGCGTAAATCCACGGGATTCCCTGGCTTTACGGCCCGCCGTCGGCGCAAGAGCCAGAGCAGTACGCCCACGTTGCAGGACGCCCTGGGCGGCATCTGGAAGCTCAAGTGGTGGCGGTCCGACAATGGGTCCATCCGTACGGCGGCGGAGGACGGTGCGAGCAACCCGCCGGGTAGCAGCGGGAGCGGCAGCATATGGCCCTTATTTCGAGACGATCCTCCGCCGCCAATGGGCTCAGGTGGGGGGGAGGCTGAAGCTGGAGGGAGGAGGGAAAATCGTGGCGGCGAGGGGTCTCGGGATAGGGGGCCGGACGACCGGCCGAATGATGATTCGCTTGTATGAGTATCAGAACACTGCCATATCTTTATTCCCTTTAACCATTTCCGTTTTTTATCAGCCAGCCCCGTCTCTATGTTTGTGATTGAATGAGGTGCTCGTATGGGGTTCCAAGTCATCAATAGTCAAGGAAAGCATTTAGATCCGTTTACTCCGTCTGTGCATCACAGGGAGTCAGCATCGTCATCGGAACAGCCCCTTTGCATTTCTTTAGTAAGCCATTGAACGCCAGGCCTCTTCTCGAGAGTACAATGGTGCCTGCCATCTATGCCAAATTCACGTTCCAACCAATCAGTGCTTGTGGGCGACGGACATCACGTCGGCGGTGACGGGCAACCTTGAGCAAAGGTTTCGTGGTTCGCGTCTCTCAGTGCCCCCCACGCTCTGCGCCCTGAGAGTTCTCCAAGTGGCCGAGACACAAACAATCCGGCCGAGACACGCGCAGCCTATAGATCACCCTCGGGCGCGGACGTGGGCGGCGCAAAACGCGTCTGTCCGTCGCCCGGACCCGACGCACGTCTGTCTGTCCGTCACGTCTGCGTGTGGTCCGCGATGTCGTTAAAAAATGGGGGTCAACGCAAGTGTAGGTCCGGAACGGCCACGGTTCTCCCGAGAGCGCGGCAGAGCTTTTGCCAACACGCAGGGCTCTCGGCCTTTTCGTCTTCTTCTTTTTGTTTTTACACTTTCTCTCACAGGCGGGTTGGCCACGGACGGCATGGACGGGGTGGACAGGTGCTATATTTGGCTTCCACGGCGAGGCGGGAGAGCGACGGAGGAGGAAAGTTTACTCGGCGTGCGTCTGATTAGCGTCAACGACACGGTAAGACGGTCGAAGAAGAAAGGAGAGGGGCGGGAGGGTGGCTGCTGACTCGTGGGGTATCCGGCTGGTCGAAGCAACACTGCCCCCGGCGCTGAAAGCGATACGGTCGTCCGTGTGTCCGTCTCGGGAGGTGGCCAGAAATCCGAGGCGGGGTGGGAGGGCGTAGATGTCGGCCCGCAAGCATCGAGTTCGCGTCGTACGGGTTCTACAGCTGAGAACGTAGACCGATGCTTGGAGGACGATCTCCGAGGTCCTCCTCCTCGTCCTGCTCGGACGAGTACGGGGCCACCCCGTATTTGGTCGCTCAATCCGCAGCTTCTGGCCGTGGCAAGATGACGCGGAAATGCCGGAGCCCGGAGAGGAGCCAGCCAACACACATCTCTCTGGTCTAGGCCCAACGACGGGCCAACTCGTCCGACGCAGACGGAAGTGCATTCATTCTGAATGGCACCCCGTCGAGGCTTGATTACTATGCTGCGTAGGCCACACGCGTGCTATGTGCAGCGCGCCGACTGGATAAAGCTCCGGTCTCGCCCCGCTGTCGTTGATCCGGGTAGATTGCCCAGCTCGTCTATCTCGTGCCGTGTCTGTGTGCGGGGTGACAGGTCAACCTCACCTGCCGACTCATCAGCCTGTCAATCTGGTGGCAGGTTGTTTATCCCAACCAAACCAATATCCCAGGATCGGTCGAGCCCTTTTCTCTTCGCGGCCTCTGTCAACGGGCGAGCCAAGATGGGAAACCCCACGTGTAGAGTTTCCTTGGCATTGACTGCCCCAGGCGCAGAAGCCCATTCGTTCTATTCCGAGCTGCATTGTGCTGCTGGCATTTAGAGATCGGGCATGCTGCCCTGTTTCTTCTTGACCATCTCGTTTATCCCAATCGCCGGGGGCCGTAAACAGGTATATTGACCCGGCCTTGGCTTTCTACACAGTCGTTCACGTCACCAGCGTCACATATAGATCCGTCGCATGAAGTGGCATGCGCACGCTAGGTCAACAACCGAGATTGCTATATATTTGCACTCATCTTTCTCCCTCGAGGACTGACCGACTCAAATCAGCAGTTCAAGGAGTGGAGGCTTCCCCCTATTCTTACACATTTCACGACTCGGAGTCCGATCGCCCACTCATACATACACATACACCCTCACGGACACACATCATCGAACGATAGACCCAGGGTTCAAAGAAATAGGTTTGCTTCCAGGGCAAGTCCCCCCTTTTCATTCACAGAACAGAGATAATCAACACTAAAAATCTATATATGATGTCCACACTAAACAGGAAAGGGGGCTCATCATCGGTTTCGGAAGGAATGATGTCTGAGGTAAGAGAGGATATGGCCGTCACACAAAAGACTTTCGCTTCGAATATCTCCGTCCGAAATTTCGTTCCATGCGTCAAGAGTCGTTAGCCCCCTCTCACTGATGGCGAGCTCCTGTTGAGGCAGCGCCAGAGAGAAAGGAAGGGGGCTCTGCTGAAAAGCAGAAAAAAAAGGGGGGTAAGATATTGATTCTGCCTGTCCACTTTGTCTAAGGAGAAAGATTAAGGCCAGTCAATGGCCACGGCAGAGGTGAGGCGATTTCATTTCGTTCCCATCCCAAAGAAAAAAAGGAGACGTGCTATGCTCGCTCCTTATTGCCACACAGCAAGAAAAAGGGGTTATCCGAAAATAAGGGTTCCTAGACTGAGAGACCAGAGAAATTTGGTGCCCGGTTCGCGGCTTGCGGCTTTTGCCCCTAGGGAACGTGACCTTAGAAGCCGCGGTAGCCGGCCTTCTCGTCGATGTGGCGATAGCGTTCGCGCTCCTTGCGATCCTTGAGGAGCATGGCCGTGCAGACGACGAGGAGGGCATCGATGCCGACCATACCGAAGACGGCGGTGAAGATGTTATCGACAAAGACGTTGGCGAAGCTCGTGATTGGGGCTGCGCAGCCGCGCTGCAGGGCGGCGGCGGCGGGACTCGGACATTGAGCGTTGGTGATGAAGGCGGGCGACGTGCTGTTGAAGTATCCGCAGCATTGGAACTGTAGTTGGGTGTCAGCCCACGTTGACCTGCAGGAAGGCATCACGCGAATATCACTTACGGCAGTCTGCATGAGATCTTGGACGATGGGGTCTTGAACATTCCACGTCTTGCCAAAGTCGTTCTTGGTGGTCAGGGTAAGTACCCAGAGATAGACACCGAGGATCAGACTGAAGAGGCCGCAGAAGGTGGTCAAATAGCCCGAGATCTTAAGCCAGCCGCGGGTCGGCGTGATCATACCAGGAATAGTGCTGAGGAAAGTGACGAAGATGAAGACGGCATTGGCAATACCGGCTGCAGGCCAAGTCAGTACTCATGAGGCTATACATATACCATCGCCACGAGATGCCACCGTCCTTACGAACCTGTCAATGGGAACTGGGCAGTCAGCAGACGCATAACAGCCTGGGTTCCTTCCGTCGGTGCCTCCTTGACGAGGTTCTGGTTGATGAGGGCGAAACCGAGGAGAAGGGCCCCGGTGACAACGAAAATGATGTCGGCGGCCACGAAGGCCATGAGAATCTTGTTCGCCATGTCTGGTGTACTTTTTTTCCTTCCAAAACCGAGCAGCCTAGAGACCCGAGAACCAAGATGTAACTCGGAGAGACCTGGCTGCTCCTCTCTTTTCCTTGCCTCCTGACGGAATATTCCTCCTCTTTTTGTTTTGGAAATAGTGCTTAAGTTTTTGAGCTTAGAGATTGATGATTTGACGTCCGGCGTCTATCTGTTTGTTTGTTTTCGGTACGGGATTTGATCGTGCGTTCGTCGGTTGTCGCTGTGTCGTGGGGGGTAAGGACTGTATTCGACCAGCAAAAAAATAAAATGGAATATCCACCACCCAGCGGGGGACGATCGAGCGCACAAGAGGGAGAGGGTGGGAAAGAGAGAAGTCGACGAAGCCGTCGTGAAGAAGAGAATAGGGTGGGATTGAACGATAGTACAGAAGAAGGTGAAGATGGACCAAAATCTCCCTCCAAAAGAAACCGCAACTTGCTACACGGAGCAGGAGAAGAAGAGGAGAGGTTCCTGTTGCCGGCGCAAGGCAAGAGGTCGGAGGGCGGGAGAGCGACCGGTAGGGGGGTCCACAACACTGTCTCGGACGAGACCTGTGCTGGCAAGGGAGACCCCGGAGAGAATCGTCAGATTCAATCAGCCAGGAGAGGGGCGCTGTATCGAGAAGGGGGAGACAAGGCAACGGAGGCAACCTGGTTCTGGTTGGCGCTGCGGGCTCTTGTGGCGGGTTACGTAGGTATTGGGCGGCGTTGCGGTCAGGGCCCCCCTCGTCTTGTCTACGAGCTCTCGAACAGCAGGTGCGAGGATGAGAAACACATCAGAAACGCATTGGGACTCGCCCACAATTGGCACACTGTGACTGAGGCCTGCTCCGACAACCGAGAGGACGGTGCGAGATCTGCAGAACCACAAGAAAGTGAGGACTGTGTGAAGTGAAGGTGGGAGGAAAGAGGACGGGAGGGCTGAGGGAGGTCACGATGAATCCGATTCCCTGACGACGTGCGTTTCAGGATCGAGGGGCGACCTCATGCAGGCGGCAAAGCACACGCCAATCCAGGCCCCGTGCAGGCGCTGGCGTCCAGGATCGTGTCCAATCACGGCACCCAAATCGTCCAAGAGTCGCCTGATCGGGGGTGGCCGCCCGTTTGGCCAATGGCTTGGGGCTGCCGTTAGCTGGCTTGGCCCTTGCAGAAAGATGCCCGAGGACCCGACACAGACACACAATAAGGTGGATTGGAATGCACATGTCTCTACACACCAGACACGCCTCGACGCGGTACATATCCCGCCACTTCCCTCATCCCTTGGCCTCCGCCCAACGTCGTGTTGAGTCGTGGCTCGTGCCTGCGACGACGAGGCTTACTTCAGCGGCCAACCGGTTCCAAGGGAGAAGTAAGTGACAGCTGGAGCACCCGAGCCTCCTTGACTCACATCATCGTCCGGAGCGAAGCCAACGAAAAGAGAAACAGGAGACGAGGTCAAGTACCGATGCCCAGAAGGAGTACGCGACATGACGAGACATGTCACAAACTCGACGGGGTACCAATCTACGCGCGTCACCGTTCTTCATCCGGTGCATCCACAGTGATTTTCCTCTACCAGCGTCTCCGAAATTGTAGACGCCCGGGTCAGGTCCACACCCGTAGTATAGTACGAGAGCCCTACGCATCACGGAGCAGCCCTACTGATTGAGACTTCAACTTCGAGGCTGTGAACGACGAGGCCCCATCATGGCACCATCCGGCCAGCGGTCTCGCCTTTTCATCCACTGCAGTGGCACGACATAAGCGCCGCCTACGCCCAATCTCCAAGCTCTTGGCTCTCCTGGCAAACCATGTCGCCGTTGTCCCACTACCTTACTCTGATAAGGTAATCCGGAGATGGGCGACCAAAAAAGCAAAAGTGGTGGATCTCTGCTGCTGTGGCTCTCGGGAACGACACCAGGGTTCATGGAAGCGCTAAACCAGGCTTGGGCCCTTGTGCCTTTCTATTTTTTCATCTTTTACTTCATTTCTGGCCATTTCTTTTCGCCTCGGGTTCCCACGCAACCCTTTGAGGCTCTGTCGTACAGAGCCCTAGGATACAACGCTGCCATGATCCATCGTCCCGGTATGCGCGTGGCAGGTTCCCGGACAGGATTCCTGCCGCTGGGTTTGGACGCCCAGACCTGTCAACACCCCCCCCTCTCCCGCTCTGTTACCTTCAGAAAGGACCAAAACATGGCGGATTGTTATCGTTGGCTAAACTACCGCCCCGATTTCTACTGATACGATGCAGTAGCCGATCTGAACGTAGAAGAGGAGGCATTGCCGTTCGATTCCGAGGGAGGCCCTGCCTCTTGTTGTTTCGTGCCCTTCCCTGCGGTGCCGTCCCGTTCCGTGTTATCGTCCGGACATTTTTCGATTCGTAGGAATCGACAGAAACATGCACTTGCGCGCGTGTGAGTCCAATGAAGGTGGATGCAGACATATTCCCGGCATTTTTGGAACCGACTGCGACGACAGTGAACTGATTCAGGTCCTTGTCTATCGCGGCTATGATATGGCCACGTTCGCTGCCCTTTGATTAACTTTTGGACAGCTGATTGAAGCGAGAATGTCGTCCAGGCTCATCTCCTCTCTTCACACAACGGCAGTTGTTTCTGACCAGAGGATGCCGTCCTGCGAGTAACCGCTGCGGTGCTAAGCTTGCGGGACCAATCCTCGAGGATTCCATCTTCCGAAATCCCGACCACACTTTCTCGAGGCGCAGTCGGCACTCCCACGCCTCCGACTAACTTGATCAGCGAATGGCGCTTACTTACACAGATCGCTCGTATCTCAAACGGATACGACGTATTAAGCTTCGGCTTAGCCGATGGCTGGCCTTACGGCAAAAGGAAAAAGTTGAAACAAAATGAAGGAAACCCCCGCCATGAAATGTATACACTACGCTCAAAAGGTTACTAGGATGAGCAATTTCTAACTGCGGAAAAAAGAATTGGGCCCTAACCAGGGATCGAACCTGGGACCTCTCCCAGACTGAGATGCTCTCGCAACCCTAAGGGAGAATCATACCGCTAGACCATCAGGGCTGATTGTGTTTCCAAGATATATCCTCGGATGAGAGAGAGACGCAAAATTCTCCTTCATGTTTGGAAAGTGGGTAGGTTGTGGGATTATGATGTCGCACGACTAGGGCGTTTAACGAGACAGGCATGGGCCGACACCGAGACATGGCTTAAGACACTTCAACGGTTATGATGCTCCAACAATTGATTGTCTAGAGCAAAGTAGTCGTTCACTTTGCGTTGTCATGCAGGAGGAATCTGTCGATATTTCTCAACCCTTTGTCGAGTGTTATGGCCATATCTCAGTGTCCCGGCATCACCCAACCCTCTCGCCCGTCGCACCAAGTAAATATTTAATTCTTCGCACCTCAACAGTACGGCAGAGATGTATCGGAGCAACTGCCAGCAATAAACTTCTGAACAGCCCTCGGCCTATCCACCTCGAAAAGCTGAGCCGAGGGGTCCAGAATCCGATCGATAATGTGAACAATGCCCTGCGTCCCATCAGTCATCGCTCCCACCCGTTTCCCTTCACCTCAGTCCGCCGCATCAGGGTACATACCTTGGTGACCTTCAAATCCCCTTCCGTGACCACCGTCACGTCATTCAGCCACAGCCGCCCGTCTTTGACCTGCGTGCCGACGTACAGATACGATCCGGTCTGGGTCCGCGTCGCGGTGCCGTCGAAGACGCTTACGGTCAGCTGGGTGTTCGGGACGTAGTGGTGCTGCACGAGGTTGCCGAGCCACCACTTTCCTTTGGGTGTCGATGCGAAAGTGTTGAAGTATTGCCCCGTGTGCTTGTCGAAGGCGGCGTTCGAGGGCGCGAAGAAGGTGAAGTCCCAGGTTGGGGGCGTGTCGAAGGCCTCGAGGAAGCCTGAGTGTTTTTGTTTAGTCGGCTACTTCACGTTTCTGAAAAGAGTATTGTATCGCGACGTACTTGCGGACCCGTTCAGGATCTTGGTGAGCATTGTCAGGTCGCTTCTGGACTTGACGAAGTCCAAGAGGGTCGTGACATTTGGCGCGTCTGGGAGTACGTAAGTCCCCTCGGGCTTGGGCGCGTACGGTAGCGGTTTCCTGTCGGCGGCGTCAACAGCAGACAGCACCCCGAGGGTGATGATACACAAGACGTTGGTGAAATTCACGGCGTATGATGCCAACTTGCCGAACGGCTTCCAGAACAAGACGGGAACGAGAAGTTGAAGTGACGGCAGGAGAGCCCTTGTGATAAACGGATATCAGATCCCCAATGGAGAGCGGGAGGTATGCCTACTTGATCTAGTCATCGTCCTTGCGCGAAGAGATAGACCATGCATGACCAAGTTAGTCGCAACTAAAGCAACATCTCGCGGACCGAGTCCGGAGACCGATAGTCGCCCCAGAGTGCGGGGTATCGACTCGACCGGTCCCCCTTCACCACAGAACGCTCGCCGACTGGGTTCGCTGCTGCGTCGGAAGACACGCCGGACGATCCCCTGAGCCTCCGGCTTCCTCCCACCGTGCCTCTGTACAACGGCCGTATTTACAAGTAGCCGTGGAACGCCCACAGCCCCTTCCTCTTGACGAACAACGGTCGTTCAACCGACGAGCCCTCAACACAATGCTTCCCGCCACGCTCATGCTCACCCTCGTCGCCGCGTCCTCCGTTCGAGGGGCCAGACAGTTCGGCAAGTCTTCGAAACCACAGATGGGTAATGGCATCCCCAGTACGAAGCAGGGAAAATAAGCGCCCATCCGCACACACAAAATCAAACAGGTTGGAACTCCTGGAACACTTTCAAGCAGAACATAAACCAGACTCTCGTCGAGAACACGGCGACGGCAATGGTCGAAAAGGGGTTCGCCAAGGCGGGCTACACTTACGTCGTCATGGACGAGGGCTGGCAAGCTCTCGAGCGTGACGCGGAGGGCCGGCAGCAGCACAACGCCACGCGCTTCCCGTCCGGCATCGCCGTTCTCGCGGACCACGTTCACAGTCTGGGTATTAAAATTGGTCTTTACAGGTACACCTCATCTCCTCTTCGCCCCTTACTTTCCTGCGCCGGCCACAAGAACCACGGCCAAGAGGGAATAAGCGATGACGCCTGCAAACCCTCGCTAACGCCACCCCAGCGACTCCGGCATCTTTGGCTGCGGATTTACCCCAGGAAGCTGGGGCTACGAAGAACTCGACGCTTACACCTACACGGCCTGGGGCATCGACTACCTCAAGTACGACAACTGCGGCGGCTTCCACGCGGGCACGCACACCCAACAGAAGCGTTTCCAGACAATGTCCGCCGCCCTCCTCTCCACCGGCCGCGACATATTCTACTCCCTGTGTCAATGGGGCCACCAGTTCCCCTGGTTCTGGGCCGGCGGCGTCGGCGCGGGCTCGTACCGCATGTCGGGCGACATTCGCGCGCGCTTTGCCGAGGACAAGGCCAACATCTGCACGACGGCTTATTGCCTCAACACGGGGTATGCGGGGGTCGGCGTGCTGACGATGATTCGGAAGATGCGGGAGATCTCGCCGTTTCAGACGAAGGACAGGGGGTCTTGGGCGGATATGGATATGTTGGAGGTCGGCGTCGGGTACAACGTCAGCGGCAAGGTGGTGATGATGTCCGAGGTCGAGGAGCAGATGCACTTCTCGTTTTGGGCGGCGCTGAAGTCGCCGCTGATCATCGGCGCCGACGTGACAAGCATTCGTGAGTCTTCGCTGAGTGTTCTGCTTAACGAGGACGTCATCGCGATTTCGCAGGATGAGAGGGGCGAGGCGGTGAGATATCTACCGGGGTTGTCGACAGAGGGCGCGGTGCAGGTTTGGGCAGGGCCGGTCGAGACGGGGGCGTTCCGTCATGTTGTTTTGGCGTTGAACTATGGGAAGAACCTGACGGATATCGAGGTGCCGTGGAAGGCGGTTGACGGGTTGGAGGAGTGTACTGATGGAGGCGTCAAGGTGAGGGATGTGTGGGCGGATAAGGATCTCGGAACCGTCAAGGAGAAGATCCGTCTAGAGAACGTGGAGGTTGGACAGACCAAGGTTCTTTTACTGTCTTGCTAGACTTTGTAAGGGGGGTTCTGGGATGGGATGTAAGTAGAGCCTTGGTTTATGAAAGCCATCCTCATATAAGCCTTCGTCGAATGCCGCGTCCATTACAATTCTGAAGCGAACTCTGACGGCTCTCTACCCACTATCGAATTCCGCCCTCGACCCTTCTTGGCTCTTCCCCGGATCGATCCATTTCCTGCACGAGGGGTCCCGACTTTTGCCAATTCGACAACGCGGAACCGTAACAGGACCACGCTGACCTTGGATCGATGAACAACACCCATCTCGCTGACGATAGCCCCAAAAACAAGTCTGGATAAGAAATCAGAGACAGCATACACAGACAAGGCTTTAGTACAAAGTCGACTATCAGACACAGCCGACCCATCGAGAGAGTCGAGCTGGGAACGGCAACAACTCACACCGAGCCTTCTGGACCAGCATCACCACCACATACAACCTTCGCCCGAGATAATGCAAAATACGAGCCAATGCCGGGAAAGATTATCCCACCGTATCCAACACTGAGAACTTGTCCTTCCAAAAGCACTTATCTCCTAGAGCCTCTCGCTCGGCGACCCCCGCTCTCCCGACGACGCGCGTGGTCTACCGCCCCACCCCCTGACCGGAGCCGGAGGAAGTACCGGAGCTCCCCCCGGCCAGCACTCGCGCAGCAGAATCGCCCGGCAACGCGCCGCAAACAAACACCTGCTCACAGGCTACACGGCCCGAAAGATTTACCGCCGTGGTTGACGCATCGCCCCTCGGCTTCCTCCCCGATGGAAGCAGGCAGGTCTCTCCGCGGGAGCCTCCTTGTGACTAAGGAGCTGTGTGTCTGTGACCCGTATCGCCAGGTCCACGAGGGATTACTTGAATGGCGGGCCCCGAATTGTAGTGGTTTTTTTTTCTCCTTCTGTTGGAACCTTGGACGGTTCAACTCGATAGACTTACTTCAAGTGCTTCGAAGCGTTTCGACTCAACGCACTCTTTCCTGGCTAACACAGTCGTTTGAAGCTTCCGAGTTCAAGTCAGCAACATGGCGCCTGAGGCAGTAGAGGTCGACTTAGAGCCCGCCACCAACGGCCTCAAGAGATACATGGACGACGTCAGTACCAAAGTCAATGGGGACGTTTGTGTAAGGAGATGTTGCTCCCGAGGACAGGCCATGCCAGGAAACGAGATCTCGGCTAATAGTTGACCCCAACACAGAAGCGCAACAAACAATCTCACGGGCAGGTCGAGGAAATTGCAGGACTCACTACTCCTCCAATTTCCACGGCAGATAGGGTCCAAGGGAGCGCACCTTTGGCGGCTTCGCTCTTCTCTCCCAGGGCCACTGCAAAGATCTGGGGCGTAGCCCAGCGGAGCTTCTCCTCGGCATGTCGATTGCCCACCAACCCTCATGACCGTGGCTCCATCAACTAACAAGTTTCGCCTGAAGCCATCGCCGCCGACTCTGTTCCCGGAGTACACCAAGCCGGGAGGCACCAAATACGTCTATCGCGAGCTCGACTTCTGGACCTCGGGCTTCTTTCCAGGATGTCTGTACCTCTTGCTCGAGCGGCGACGGAAGTACCCGCATCTGCTGCGGCAGCTCGGTCGGTCAGCGGACGAGGAACCACACCCATTGCATCTAGAGTAAGTCATTTGGTTAGAATTGCTCTTCCTGTACGTGGGATCTTCCTCGTCTCTGGTCTCGTATCTAGAGTCTCCGTCTCTGGTGTTGTTATCGTCTTCGATGTCTCTGACTTCTTCATGCCGTTGCACGGGACCTTTGGGTTCGTTCCAGATGATGAGGAAAGGCGGGAGAGAACAATGATACATTGTTTTCAAACTAATGCCGTCTCCAGGTTCGCTTGCAGGTGGTGGACGGAGACCCTCCATCCGAACGCACACTTAACAACAACCCACGATCTGGGCTTCATGATCTCCCCATGGGCTCGGCCTGCGTGGGAGCTTTTGAATGACCGGAGATCATATGAAACAGCCATAACGGCGGCAAGGTCGCTGTACGGCCGATACGATGCCACTGTTGGGTCGATCAGGTCATGGGACATCTGTGTGACGAAACGGTACAAGTTCTTGGACCCAAGCAAGGACTTTCTTGTTATCATTGTCAGTGGACCAGCTCTGTTACCAGATTTGGCCCCGAACTTACAGGTTCTAGGATAACATGATGAACCTCGACATGATCTTCTGGGCCGCTGCGTAACTTGGAGACGACGACATGTGGAACGCAGCCGTTAAACACGCCGAGACAACTCGTGAGCATCACCTCAGATCAGACTTCTCGACCTTCCATGTCGTCAATTTCGAGCAGACAACCGGCGTCCCGAAGGAGAAAATAACTAACCAGGGCTACTGCGATACTTCGTCTTGGTCTCGAGGACAGGCTTGGGCCATTGCCGGATTCGCGCAGACGTACGGATGGACCCGGGACCAATCTTTCCTCGGCACGGCGATATCGTGCGCAGAGTACTTCCTCGAGCAACTCCCGCCAAGTGGCATTCCTCCGTGGGACTTTGCCGCCCCGAAGGACAGCCCTCAACCCACAGATGTCAGCGCGGCTACGAATTCAGCGTATGGTATGCTGTTGATCCACGAAGCCCTGACGGCTCTTGGCAGGCCGTCGACGTACCTAGAGCATGCCCTCAGGCTTCTCCGTGCGACCAGCAAAGGCTACATTAACGGGGGAGGCAAGTACATCAGGTCGAAGATGTCCATCGACACCGTCGAGCACGGCACAGTCGACGAGCAGGTTGGCTGGGACGTGGATATGGAGAACCAACCGGAGACGATCCTGACAGGGGCAACCATTAACAACTATGAGTTTGCGCCGCGGAGATGGGCTAACCACGGTCTTGTGTACGCCGACTACTTCTTCCTGCTGGCAGGAAACAAGCTTCTGGATATGGGAGTCGGGGAACTATTCGATGGCAGTGATCACACGTGATGTGAAGCATTAGATGTGTAGATTCGAGAATTTTGTACTGTTTTCCGTCCTAGTGCTCTCCAAGAACATGTACGCATTAAGATTAACCGGAAAACGCAACCAGATATACCGCGTCTTGTGACCCAACATGAGCGTCGTGACTGAGAAGGCTTCACTCTTTCTCAGTCGCGCCCGAATACATGCTGATTCTTTGGTTGGGCAAGAACGAGTAATTCAGGTAGGCGTTCAGATCCTCGAAATCTCCAATTGGATGCTGTGCAAGGTTTTGGCTATCCGTCATGCCAACATCGAAGTGGTTGAAGCGGTCCACGTGGTTGGGCTGCGCCGTACTGGGCACTGGCGATGGCATGGCCGTGGGGCCCCGGCTCAAGTTCTGTGCCTGGAACGCAACCGGAAGTGGTGGAAATGCGAGTGTTATGCTGTCCGGAGACGCTTCTTGCTCAAAGTCCATACTAGAGCCGCCCAAGTTACCCATGAACGCTTCATTCTGGCCCGGAGGGTGACCCGAGGAGAATGCGATGCTCTGACGATTCGAGACACCTCGAACCAGGCCTGGACTTCCTGAAGTACTTCCTGAGAGATTCGGCGTCATCTCTGGACGAGCATCATCTGAATAGACTGCCTGCCTTATATCGAGCATTCCGTGACCTTGTTGACGTGCTTGGACCAGGCGACCAGCGAATTTGGATGCCAAATTGTCCGAGTTGTCATCGAGGCCCTTCCATCTTTGGGCTATGAGGTTTAAACTATTGACCAGCGACTCGAAGCCATCTGGGACAGCAGCATTGTAGTACAGCGAGTTGGCCAGGAACATACGCCCGCAAATGAAGAGGCAGAATGCGAATTGCGGGCTGACGACGTGCTGAGAGTCCTGTAGAAACTTCTCGGCTATGGTGGCGACCTCTATAGCTGCTGTCATGCAGGTTTCTGAACTGGAGGCGGATGGTAGACGGATCCGTGTAGCTTGCCATTCTGGTAACGGATAGGCGATGCTCTGGTGAAGCAGAACAACTGATGTGTTATGGGAAAGATTCGGATCTATGACTCCATCGGCGTTGAGGACACACGCCTCACGCCATTGTTCGGGAAGGAAGATCTTCCACCTGTAGGATCTCAACAAGAGTCGGCCTTAGTACTTTGTGGGAGACTCACTGTACCAGACGCAAGTCAAGTTGCTTAAACTTCATCAACCACACTTGGATCTCGTGTGGCTTAGAAACATCGATGGCCTGCTGAAGAAAAAAAGATGTCACCAGGCTCAAGCTTTCAATCGCCTCGATGCAATACGCGAACCCTCCGAGCGAGTCCTGGGCCGCTTCTTCTAGTCTTGCAGTAGGGAAGGTCCCGCTGGCGCCGCTGGTTTGATCGGCTACACCAAAATACGGCGTGGGCGTCCCGAGAGGCTCTCCATTTTCCCAAAGGGCGCCTTCGCATGGCAAGCGCCGCTTGACATCGGCGCTTGTCAAGGAGAAGTTCCAGCCAGTGGCAATGCTGCAGAACCGGTCCATCAAGAAGATGTTCCAGAATACTCGACGTCTTTCTTCTCGCTCGCTCCAATTTCGACATGCAGGTAGGAAGGCCATACGCTTGATGAGATGTTTCGTATCCGGTAGTAGGTCCTCGTCTTCCACGCTAAGTTGCAGCTGTTCGACGGTTCGGGTCATGCTCCCAACGATGGACCGGAAAGGGGTCAGCTTCATGCCGGCAAAGACGATTTTTACTTACCCATGCAGACGGCCCCCGACCACTTCCAATCTACAACTCCTTGTTAGCCATCTACTTCCAGCGATACACTTGCGGTTGGACACACTGTGTCAAAGGCTACAATGGTCAGAGCCTGCAAATTTTCCACCGAAAATGACTCCATGCTGTTCAGGATAACGAATTGGCGGCACCTCTTGGCATATCGTGACTTCTCTTGGGGCGACCCAAGCCGAGGGTCTCGAGAGAATCTTGCGCATAGGGATACTATGGCATGGAATATCGTGCTAAGCTGCGGTCTGTCAGTGGGATCTTGCATCCGTTCGCGGAACTGGCGGACATGAAGCATGGGAATCCACGGGTGTATGTTGGCAAAATAAATGTCAACAAGGGTATCCATGAGGTCGGCTTGGGGCAGCAAAGTGTCGTCGGACATGGACTCGAAGTTGATGGTCGCTTGTGTCGCCTCCTCCGTCGCCGTCCCCCGCGGGTTTGGATCCTTAGTACAGCAGGTAGCCGAAGTCATCGTCGCAGATCCTCCACTCTCGCCAGTGTAGCGAGAGTGGTCTTGAGCGAAGCAGCTCTTCCGTTGAGTGACATATTGGACGAGCCATCTTGACTTGGGCTTGAGGCGTTGCCGTTGGTAGCCGAGCTCAAGGAGTTGAAGACCTGTTGCCAGAGAACTCCTTGGCCAAGAAACATGTTCTCAAGCGTGGCTGCAACCGGTCATCAGCCACCGGCGCGTTTAACTATCACAAGATATTGATTGACACTTACCAACTCTTTGGCTCAAGTTCTCGACGGCGCCAGTGCGCAAGCCAGGCTTCGACCTCCTATCGTCGTATACGCACTCGACATCTGAAGTACTAGAGTCAGGGGGTGCTCATCTGTATTACATACGGTGAGAACTGACTGTATCGTACACAGGCCGAGCAGGGTTGCCGCCTGGAGCAGCGCGCTTTCTTCTTGCGGCACGATTGACAGCTTCGGACGAGTCATCAGCAACGGCGGCACACGTGCAGTTACCGAGATCGAAGTTGCTCACGCAGGGCCTTCGTTGTCTACTCCATTCCCGTTTGCATTTGAGTTGGCCCGTCGCTTCTTGGACCGAGGTTGAGTGTCTTCTTCGCCGCCAGAGCGGCCCGACAAAGCTTCATCATCGTCTTCGAACGCCATTGACTCTGTAGCGCCGGCGCGGAACCTGACAAGAGAAACGAACAGAATGATTGGAGGATGTAAGAGCAAACATTTGAAAAAGGTAGGAAGAATCTAACGAGTCTGGCTATCCAAGTCGAGAGAAGTTGCTTGTGTGCTGCAAGCCAGTTTGGGGATCATGTCGGGGTAAAGACTGAACGTGGAGAAGACGCATGCGGGGAGAGTGGGCACCCATCACGATAACATACCACTGGGCCGCTGAAAGAAAGCCACTACAGGGGACCTTGCGCAACGAGTCTTGTGACCTGCGCTGTAACCCCTCCATTTCGTCCACCCGACGCAGGATACCCCAACAGTATGACTTCTCACAAAGCATTCCAATCACGGCAGAGACCACGAAGTCACGAAAAAGTCAGAAATGAACTATCCTAAGCTGATGCAACAACTTCACAGGATGATTGGATTTGATCTAGAATGGTTTTTGCTCTTCTTGCCGCCCCTCTCACGTTCATGTGATCCTAATCGCTCATTTTTCATGATAAAACTAAGCAGAGGGTCAATGTACCGCAGAGGGGCCCACGAATACAGCGAGGGAGCAACGGAAATCAGAACGACAAAACCGACAGAGACAACTACAGAGACGATGAGGAGGTTAGTGCTTGGTCTGCCCTCGAGTTCTTGTCATTATTGTAACTGCCTCCAGACCTAAGGGCAGCTAGTTGGTCAAATTCTTCGTTACGACACAAGTTGCCAAGCTGCTTCTCACCTTTTGCAAGGTACGAGCGGTCACGGCTTGAGCACCAGGGAAAACAGGTACAGCAACCTCGGGTTTACAGCTAAGAGTAGGAGGCCCGGGGACTTTGGCATAAACCCGAACCATTCATTCCTACCAACCTGAGCTGAGAAAAGGAGTAATTGTACGGCAATGCTTAAAGCCTCGGCCATTGAGCGACTATCGGCCCTCAAACCCCAGCTGCGGGCTCGGGTTAGGTACCGGGGGTTACTCCGAGGAGGCGTTCCGCCCGCCTCAACGCACCGGATCACCATCAGGCCATCCTTCTTCCCACGAGGAGCTTCTCTGACTCCGCCGCTCCGGACTCGCGAAAACTGGAGTTCCCCAGAGTTTCGAAATGGTTTGCATATAGAGGCTCTCACGATCCAAGGAAATCCGGGGTAGCCATGAGACACCAAGCTACCTCTATCAGACAAGCATTTCACGACAGAACAAACTTACACCATGAAACAAGACGTTTCGATGCAGGGTGACAATGCAATTGCACCCGCCCCTTCCCATGTTGCTGTGGAGCACCAGGAAGGTGATAAGATGGTGAGCCTCCATGCCTCTCCGCTGAGGTACAGAACTAACGATATCTCAGACCAACGAGTACGCCGGCACCCAGGCAATTTACGTCGACGAGAAGACAGATAGCGAGCTGTTTTGGGTTGTGAATCGTCGCATACTTTTTTGTATGCTAGGCACGTACTTCTGCCAGTCTCTTGACAAGGGAACTCTCGGTTTCGCCTCTGTCATGAACATCAGACAAGATGCCAACCTCGTAGGCCAGCAGTTTAGGTAAGGCGTGCCCCTTGCTTGAACACGGAAGTCATTGGCTAATTTTCGACGACAAAAGCTGGCTTGGAACTATCCTGTATATGGGCGTCCTCGTTGGCGAGTACCCGACCAACCTGCTCCTTCAGAAGCTTCCCGTCGCAAAGTACCTGGCAGTCAATGTCTTCTGCTGGGGCATCGTCATCGCCTGCTCAGCTGCTGCAACGAGTTTCCCCGCCTTGATCGTGGTCAGGTTTCTTCTCGGTGTGTTCGAGTCTTGCGTCCAACCGGCGTTCATCATCATGTTGGTGGCCCCTTTACCCCCTGAGTAGTAACGAGCCGGGTTTGGTAACATGAATTCGTAGGACTTCTATGTGGGTAGGCTCCCCCTGAAACCCCAGAGAAACTAAAATCAATGCAATGCTAAAGCCCATGTGAATAGTACACGAAAAGGGAGCAATCCATCTTGACCTCTCTTTGGTACTGCATGACGGGCGTCCAGCTCATGGTATGCCTCGACTCTTGATATTCGCATCCCTCCAACACGGCCAATACGACTAACACGCCACAGGTTGGCGGCATCATCGCATGGGGGGCATCTCACTACAACGGCCACGATATCAAGTCTTGGCAGCTTCTGTTCCTCGTCCTTGGCGTCGCTACCTGCGCCTGGGGCCTCTTCATCGGATGGTGGCTGCCCGACTCGCCTATGGCGGCCAAGTGCTTCAATGAGGACCAGAAGCGACTCATGATCGAGCGCGTGCGCGCAAACGAGACCGGAATTCAGAACAAGACGTACAAGCGCTACCAGATGATTGAGACCATCACTGACCCCGTTATCTGGTGCTATGTCATGCTCCAGATTACCTCGACCCTCATCATTGGCGGTCTCGGCGTTTTTTCTAACCTCATCATCTCCTCTTTCGGCTTCACTTATCTTCAAACGCAGTTGTTGAATATCGCTCAGGGTGCCGTCACCATTATCGTGATGGTTGGTAGTGCGACGTTGGCGACGTGGTCGAAACAGACTGCCTGGGTAATGCACGTAAGCTCCCCCGACGGCCCTCTCTATATGAACCACAATACTGATTTTCTTCATCCGTAGGGCTGCACAATGTCAGTAGTTCTAACATATCAATTCAGGCGAGCGAGAGTCTAACACCGTCACAGTCCAGCCATCATCGGCACGGCAGTCATCTACAGCATTCCCCCCTCTGCAGGCAACCGTATCGGCCTCCTCATCGCCTTTTACTGCACCCAGTTCTATCTCGCCGAGGGCAATCTCATCTTCTCCCTCATCTCGCGCAATGTCGCCGGTCAGACCAAGAAGTCGACGACCCTTGCCATGACCTTCATCGGCTGGGCCGCCGGCAACATGACGGCGCCCCAGATATTCCAAGCCAGCGACGCGCCCCGTTACCGCAAGGGTTTCACCGCCCACTTCTGCCTGTATGTTCTCTTCAACGTGTTCCTCGTCCTCATGCGCTTCCTCCTCGTGCGCCGCAACCTCGGCAAACGAAAGGCAGCTGCCGCTGCCGACCAGGCGAACTTGACTGCAGAGGAGGTCTCGGAGGACGGCAAGGGGGGTGTGGCTGCAGGCCCCAAGGCCGGTGATGAGAAGATTGAGCACTCGAACGCCTTTGCCGATATGACGGACAAGGAGAATCCCGACTTCAGATATGATTTCTGAAAGAGCTCCGTAGATATGTATTTTATGTGCCACTCACGCGTGTATATGCAGCGTCTGGAGACGGGTATTGCTGGATACAAATATTTGAGCTAGACATTGGGGTGCTTAAGGTGCTTAAGGTGCTTACCTTCCCCTTATACCAAGTGAAATAATTGATGGACGAAATTGGTACGAAACCTAAGCGGCCGCTATGGCTGAAAGAACATAGCACTGAGTACTCCCTCCGGACCCCCTTCTCTTATGCCAGCCTCAATATGTAGACATCGCCAGCGGGCAATGGTATTTCAGCGCAAACCTTCGCCTACTCGTCGATCTCGGACAACATCCCATTTCGAATGATAGTTGACCACCAATATTTTGATCTCCGAGCCGGAAGCAACCATTCCTTCATCGAAGACCATGCTGTGCCTGGTCGTTTCTCAGGCCAAGTTATCGATTATACTTCGCTTGCACGCCTGCCGCCTTGCCTACCTTCACCCTCGAGCTCACCGTGGCTCCTGACAGCAGATTGTCAACACGCGTTCAGTCCGGCATTGTTTTCAGCCATTGAAGAAAAAAAGAGAAAAAGAGAGAAAAAACGACTCGGCTTTCTGACGCGTGGCCAAACTATGAGTTGGATTTTACATGCTCTGTTTCGAGAGGGTTTGAGTTGCGGTATGCTTACGATTACCTCCTCGCGTGGTTCAAAAGACGCGGTTCCGCAGTCTCAACCTATAAGAAAAACCCCCTCTCGAAAACTACGGACTGATGTAACTTTGTGTGACAGAACAAGTCTTCCGATTGAGATATTGTTACAATACATCTATTGCCAAATCGCAGGGAATTCCACCTGTTTCGCGGGGTCCATTTAGGGTCCGAAAGGCACCTCACCAGCCCAGGGAACTCAGAAGTCATGCAAGACAGCTTCAGCAGCAAGTTTTGCCCGAGACTTGCTTACGGTGTTAGTTGAACGGCGAGCAGAGCCTTGTATGGGCAAAGGGAGCAAGTCTGGCGAAGTCATCCGATGTCCACCAAGAGCTTCAAGCACCTTTACCCGCCCCGGATGATGGGCTCAACTCCTAGCAAAATCATCGATAGCGAAACCTTTGGTCTTGGGCGTCTAAATCCGCGGCCTTGGAACCAAGCCAGCACTGACTACGACTGTTCAAGCGGCGTGTTCTCGTTGTTCACAGATCCAAGTGCAGGGACGTCTTTTTTGAGGCAGAGCTCCCAGACTAGCAAATGGCATCATTCAGCCGATCCCTTCGCGGCCAAAACGCTCGATATCATGCTGTAGAAGTGACATACCGACATTTCTTGCGGCCTCTTCGTCCTCCCATTGTCATTATCGTCAGAGGGATCAGGAGCGACGATGGGGGAACCGGCGAGGCCGCCAAGGTCAGCAGGGATGAAGGAGACAACAAGCAAAACATGGACAACGCAAGAAATGGTAGAGGGTTATGGAGACCGGGGCCATCGCTGCGTTTCTGTCACTCACGTCGTTAGTATGGTGTTTTGACGAGCGACTGAACTTCTCACATATTACGGCCGTGATGTGGAACCGTGATTGTAAATAGGAGGACAGGAACAGGGCCGATTGACCATAATGAACGCGAGGTTTGGGGCAGGTCACCGGCCAAGACTTATTCGCTGGCGCCGCAGACAAGGCGATGGCGGAACCTCACTACCGCGTCTGTCAGCATCCGAAGGGAGAGCTCTATTCCATTTTACTGCGTTATTCTTTCATAGTCCAGAAAGCATGGGCCGAGACAACGTTTGGGATGTGTCCGGAGAATCTTTCATCGCACTGGGGCGGCGGAGTGAAGTTTGGGTCCCTGGACATTGGGTATGTGGAGTGGGCTCCAGGCGGCCCACAAGCTCCAGACAAGGGTGACGAGATGCTTTGCGTGATATGGGAACCCAACGTCGGGGACGGGCAGGCGGCTGCAGTCAACCGTCTCCAGCTCTCTGTTCAGTTCTTTGTACTGCATGATGCCATACATGCTCATGTCCTCTTTGCTCTCAATACACGTAGCGTAGATGACAGAGCCGGGCATTGGCGGCAACCTCGGGGTATGATCCCTATATCCCAAAAGCACTGTCAAGAGCCCACCGAGTTGACAACATTTGTTAGAGGCTGGAAACTTCAAGCTAGACTTCTGAGCCATCACTGAGGGGCGCATTCTGATGGCGAAGCCGCTAGCGTGGTATGGTCAGGGACAGTGCACACACCATGTAAACTAAACTAGATCGTTCAAGCCCTGCGTATCGAAGACGTTGAGTAGGGCAGTTTGCCAAGGTCGACTGAGTACGAATAGACTCGCAGAATGCGGCCTCGGCCGATAGACGCTAACATCAGAGTCCGTGAAATCGGCGACTGACGGCTTCGACGATGGCCAGATGAAGGTTAACAGGCCGACGAAACGGCTTTGCATAGTGGCAGGTGAATATGCGTCGTGGAGGCTTGTTGGATCCTACAGGGGCTGGTGCGCTAGCATGAGATGAACTTTCAAGCTGTGAAGACGTCCCATAGCGTCTTCTTCGGGCACAACCCTCGGAGATGGGGCTACCAGAGCGCCATGAAGGGGAAGCTGTCTGTCTCTATCTCTCAGCCTAGATCGTGACATCGACAAATCGAGTCAGCCCGGCCAGCGATACAACCATTGCTGACGAGATACGGCTTGCTTTCGTTGTTGGGGGTGATACGGTCAGGCCTGTATTTGCTTTCCTGGCCGTATTTGAACTTAACGCTGCGCTTTCGTTGGACGCAGGGCTGGGGACTGCTTCGGGCGGGGATGGGCAAAGGATGCTCAACGGCAAGGCAGAGCATACGACTCTTGTGGTCGAAAACGATACCCAGGAACAATATCTGATTGTGGCAGATTTGAGAGGTATCTCTCTCCCTAAAGCATAGGTCGACCAGCACATAGCAAAAGTTGCTCGTAGTTCGCTGACCCTGGCGTCAACCACCATTGTGCAGTAGACTGGCCAAACTCTTTGCAGCCGACCATCACTGGGACCGAGGAAGGTTTGCCGCTAAGCGACCACTTGGCTTTTGTGGGAGGACTGCCACGAAGAAGCACGCCGCCGTACATTCTGCCTGTTTGAACTCAGCCCTGGCTGTCTCATTCTTCGGGCGAAGTAGAGCTGACAAGAGATCCTCAGAGGAGCCAAATAACATGTTCCGGACTTGGTTCGCGAGCGCTCAGCACCGCAGGATTCGCCAAACCGAGCTCCCGTAAGATTGAGTTCATGCAGCTCGCTCAGCTTGTAACAAGAGCAAGGCCCCTCGACAAATACGATTTGCGTCAGATCGATGACCGGCAAGCAAGACTAAAGAGCTTGCTCACCCTGTCCAACTCGCTTGTTGCTGTCCGTTCGGGCCGTCGAATATCCCGAAGGCCGGCTCAGCAGTCATTCCATGCATCCTCAATGCTGCAGAGCGTTGATGATGACGGGTGTGAAGACGGCTAGGAGCGTTACAAGCTGCGTGAAATCGTCATGCGCGTTCTTCCAACGACAAGTGAGATGGAATGCCGCGTACGGATACGTACGTAGGGCGGGTTTTCACTTGGGAGGCTCGGCGAAGGGGACCGTTGAGATCAGATAATTAGTCCAACGAAACAAAACGCAATGTCAGTTGCAGTCCGAAATGCACAATCATTGCGCCGGACAGAGCGGTTGGGAGGGGTGGAACTGGCAGGACTGATGAACAGGGGATGCGGTCGGGAGTTAATCAGTCGCTGCGACGGTCACCGGATTCTCTGACTAACCCCTGGGAAGCTACTGCGGGGCAGAGAGAATCACGTGCACGGAAAAGGCCCGGTTCGACTGACGACTGGGTTCATCGTTCGACAGACTGCAGGGAAGGCGCGGTAGGGTAAGGGAAGGCGTTCTTCGATCGGCAAGAGCTCGCCAGTCCTCCCCGGAACTTGGATCTGACACTGACACTTGTGACTTGCCAATTGACGCCGACCAGAACGCTCAACGCCGAGGGTGTCGCATTTGCCAACACACTTGAGATGCGCCATAAGTACACATTGCTTTTGGTGCACCTCGCAGCAAGGCTGTGAACTCCTTCACTCATCTGGCTTTTTCGAGCCTACGCCCTGCTTGCCTTGTGCGAGGTTGTACAGCCGCGAGACGCTGCAGAACAACGACACGTCCACCCATAAGCACACTACAAGAGACGGAACTGGCAGTGAACGGGCCACACAGCAGACCTTGCCCTGTGACTTGACACCAAACGCGCAGCTTCTGTTGCGCGCCCCGAAGTCAGAGTTCATTTGGCCCTTATTGGACCTCAGTCGGCGCGCTCGCACTACAGCAGAACATGTTGACCAGATCTGTCTGTCTCTGTCCCTGATCCTGGAAAATGGAGTCATCGACATGTTTGTGTAAGTGAGGTAATCTGAGTTGGCAGTGTCTGGACTCTCGGGGTATCCGCATACCATTTTCCCGAGATGTTTGTTGGTGGCTTCTACTCACAGACAGGCGATTGATAGAGAGGCACAGTGTTGTTTGCATGGTAAGTTCCATGGCCAGGAGCCAAGGTAAGAAATTAACCCAATAATTTAACCCACATGCACCTGCAGGAAGGGGGAGCGACACCTGCAGTCCGGCACACAATACATTCGACCATTGATTCTTTCTCATTTACCATTGCATTTTTCCTCGACTCGGGTACCCGCACGGGAAGCGGAAGAAGTACCCTCCCGCTTGACAGACACTGTGCGGGGCGATGTATCAGCTTCCGGATGAGGCCTAGCGTCCACCTTCCCCTAGTTCTTCTGGCTCATCCGCAACAGTTCGTAAGCAGAGGTCGACAGTGACAGTGCCTACCCTGACATGGCATGACCTGTCCTATCCAGTCTCCCCTTGCGCGGTCCAAACGCCATCGAGCTCATGGGGTTTACTGCGCTACTTACTTGACTGTTCCCTCTCTGGTTCGTTCACGTTGAGCCTGCCCCCGACCCAGGACACGAAATTTTGAACGACGTCGTGGTCGTGGTGGCGGATACACACCCTGCTCCTCCCGTGGGCGCTTGCCTTCCTTCGCACTACCCCCGGCTACTTAGATAAAGGGTACGTACCGTCCCTGTCCCGGAGCACGTCCAAGTCTTCATATCCCCGTCCGTATCGATTGATTTCTTTGCTCTTCCTGGATGGGTTTGGACCAATCTCGGCCCCCTTGTTCCCCGCTTCGTTCCACCTTTCCACACCACACTGCTCTTCCAGCTCGCCCATCGACTTTTGACGCCCCAAAAAGTCGACTTCACGGTGCACCCGCCATCCACCCATCTGTCGTGGCCCCCAGCAAACGGTTGTCCCAACCCAGCTCAGCCCAGTCCAGTCCATGTCTAGCATAGCACGCGCCCGCCGAGCCTGGCAAGCCCGGCGATGCCCCAGGTCCACGGTCTTCGGAAGGCTGTCACGAAACCTGTCAAAGACGAATCGAGCAACGTCCGGATCTCTCCTTCGGGAGCACCAAAGTCAAATTCGATACGCCTTTCCTTCTCAGGCCTGACATCCCACCTTAATCTTCGTCATTAACCCTTTCCGTGTCAGCCTCTTCAACCTCCGTTCAAGTCTGTCGCGACTTCAACCGCAACATCTCGAATCTCACCACGTTCCTTTCTTCAACGAAGACATGACTCTGGTCGAGCATGCAAGGAAAGAAGTCGACCAGAATACGAGTAACCCATCCAAATTCCCCGGACAGTCTGACCGGCAATTCTCACCCCTAATTCAGCGTCAATTTCAGCTCGCCCGGCGTCGTTGCTTTTCTTTCCCTCGCTCCATTTTTGATCATGTGAAATCATTGCTTCTTCAGATATCTTCTCCGTCACCCAACGTGAGCTTGGTGCATGCTTCGACATGCGTGAGCAAGCAGAAGGTCTCGTACGTATGCGACTGCAGTCTGTACTTACCCATCCATCCTCAAGGCAACATCGCGGGTTTGCTGTCACGCCTGTTTCGGCCGTTGCTCCCAGGTTCTCGACGCAGCGCAGTGCAATGCAACCTTACAAGTACTCTATGCTACTATCCGAGATATACGCAGTGGACTTGCCGCACTCGAACTTTGGCCTTGATTGCACAAAACATATCTCTTGCATCGGTCCAATCGCTGCGGATGCACAGCAAATAAACGCATCCGCCACCCGACATTTGCCTGCCGCCTTGACAGCCCTGTCTGCCCATCAAGCATGTGCTCCTCAAGATCCGCTCCGAAGCCCCGAAATCTCTACCAGCGTCGACCCGGTGTTTTCTGTCTCGAGTCGCATCCATCAAACAATCCTTGAAATAGAGAATGGGACTACAATACTGCTACCCACGACTCCACGCTCACGACATCTGCTCCGTGTCCGTGGCCGCCGTAATCACACGCTACCCATCCTTAGTCCGCCTTAACTATCCCCGCCCTGGGGCCACGATCTCGACAGGAAGCCCCCCCATGTCGAGCACCAGCGCGTGAAGCACTGTGTGCTGTGCCGCAACGCGACCGCGCCGTTTCCCCATCCAGCTCGTAGCAAACCACCAACCAGACCCTTGCCACAAGCCCCATGCCCGCGCCGTGTCGTGTTGTTTGATTTCGGTCGGTGATGGCGTGGGGCATCCACCCGCCCAGACACACAGAGGCACTCCAAAGTACCCCGTCCCAGTCCCAGCTGGGTCTGGCCAGCGCTATCGATTCCCAGGAGAATGGAAGCCCGCCTCGAGGTATACACGCGCACAATCTCAACCCATTGCCAATTTCCGCCAATCACTGATTGGCCAAATTAGCCCTGCAATACCAAGCTTGATAGCTGATGAAGTCGTCTAATCGCGCACGTTGAATGTCTCTGTAGCCCCTGCCCGGCGATTCCAATCCCAGGCGGAAACCGACCTCAACGGGCCTTTGTAGGTTCTGCAGAGGTTGGCGGGTGGTCAAGCTGTTGCTTGGCCCCGAAGTAGGTCGTGGCTCGTCTCGACCCGCTGCAAGAAGCTTTCTAGATTACTTCAAAATCCTGCTGAGCGTCAACTTTTCGTCGATTGGACTCATCAGTGCCTATGTACCATTAGCCGCTTACCCTTTGCGGACATCATGCCAGTGCTGATTGAAGCACGCTTCAGAGGGCTACTCAAAAATGGGCGCAAATGAGCTTGGTTGAGCAACAGCTCTCCAAACCAGGAAATCAGCTTCCAGCCGACACCTGGGAATACCCCTACACCTCATGCAGAAAAGATACGCTACGCCAAACCATGTCACAAGGTCCCACACTCGTCCTCTTTGCGCATGGCATGGGCGGTGCAGTGCAGTCCAAAAAACCCAGTGCCGTCGTTCGGCGAGTGGTGCGGCCAGCTGCACGAAGGACCGCCCGGAAGCCTTACGCGCATCTTACGACCCAACTGGTCGACGGGGGACATCGTAATTCGGTGATGAAAGTCAACATTCCTCGACCTAGCTGTCTTCTATCAGCTGACAACAGCCAACCAAGCGGGCCGGTCAAGGAACTGCAAGAGACCGAAGACAGACCAAAACAAACCGAGGTCCTTGTTACCGCTAGTTACGGTAAGAGGCAGGGATTCAATCTTGCACCATGCGCACCTGGTCGTCGCACGGAGCGCTATTCCCGATCACTCATTCTCCATGGCCCCAATCATCAAGTGAGCGGGCGCCCCACAAGGGCTAGGAATCATTAAATATTTCGTTGGCGCGCTCATTCAATATTGCGTGCGTGATTGTTTCTCGTGTCTCGACTTCGAGGTCTCAAGGTCAAGGTCTGGAGAGTTGGGGTCAGGAGAGGGTCTTCCCAACGACATGGAAGTGGTTCGTTCACATTGTTTGACGGTGTTGATAGACCCCCTTTTGCTCTCCCTTCCACCCACTCACTCTGACGATGCAACCGCAAATTATGATGCTTTGACCACCGTTTGCCGGACAGACAAGAAGAGCACGGCTTTACACTGTACAACCACTACTACGATCGCTTATTTCCTATGGAAGCCACTGGCAGCCTAGACCTGGGACGAGGGCTAAAACTGAGGGGTACAGTGAGAAGTAAAACACGCGTGGTCGGGGTCCAGCATAAACGAGAGTCGTGGGTATTTGCTGGCATGAGTTTTCCACCTACAGCACAGGTAATGGGTCAGGAACAATGGTTGTTACCAAATGACGACGGCGCGACGATGGCAGCGGCAGCAGCAGTGTCAGCAAAGCTTGAAGCGCGTGGCGGCCTAAGCCAACGGGCGGTAGAAGACGAAGGAGGTCTTGACAGCGACTGTGCGACTGTTCTAGGTTCTGACAGGACCGCGACATCTGCGCTCCTGCGTTGCGTTAGCTCGGTACTCGAGGGGACAGTCTCGAGCCGTTAGTAGGGAACAGGAACAGGTCCCAAACCGGACAAGTCAGGTACATGTTCTGCAGACGTCCGAGTGGGAGAACGAAGGAAAAAAAGATTTCCAAAAGCTCAAATGACTAACCGTACCGCGATCGCCTACGGATTGCGATATTATGTTGGTTTTCTCCTTCCATTTCCCAACATTGAGAACGTCCACAGCAAGCATTTCTCTCAGTCGGCACATCAATGGCAGATGGATAGCAGCCATGCTATCTAGCTGTGAAGGTGTTCCCGAACACGCGCCAATGCGTGTGGGCAGGAGACATGGGAGACACTGGCAAAGTCAAGTCACGAGTGCAGAACCAATTACCCATGGCGGTGGGATTGCCCCAAAGAGCAGGCCAGGTTGTCGCTGGTCTGATCCGGTCGGCCGCGACCTGACCGAAGGACCCACAGCCATAGCGGAACGCAACCTAACAGTGTTCATGGCAAACAGGGCTATCTCTTGGCGTCTATCTTGCACCGGCACCATCCCAGAGACACCGTGGTCGCGAAGCCGTCGGGAGCGGGTGTTGGCAAGCGACCCCCCAATTCGTCGAGATGAGAATCGCTTCACCGAAACGAGTCTGATGACCCACGGTGTGGACGAACTACTCGAGGAAAAGAGCGGCTGATGGGGGGCGAAGTTCTACGTGAAGGTGAGTCGCGAGGGAAAAGGTGATAAAAGAGGGCGGCTGAGGGAGTTGAGGAGACACCGGGATGTGTAAGACTACAAGTACCTTAACCTCACCGACGCGGATGGTGCAGGAGCAACGGATGAGCGACGACAGGTGCGCGTCCTTGCGCTTGCGCTGCTGGAAGGGAAACCTTGGTAGTCTGGATGCAGGTGGATGCGTGCTAGCATCTATTTCTCATCTCTTGTGCCTTAGCTATCTACTGGGGCCCTAGAAAGAGGGACAGAAGGGTACGTACAGTGCTATCTCATCGTGTGCTCTCTCTCTCTCTCTC
>JAIMZG010000154.1:0-32587 GCA_020466075.1 Colletotrichum coccodes | reverse complement strand
AAAAACCAAACTTTCGCGATACGCGACAAACCCGGACACAAACAACCACCACCGAAGTCCCTTTTCCCTGTCGGCAGAAGTCTCACCACCGCAACCATGGACGCCGTCCGCTCCGCCCTCCAGCCGGTAACCCACAACCTCCCGGCGCCGATCCGCGACCTCGGCGTCTCCATCATCGGCGACCACTGCTACAAGTCCCTCCTCCTGGACATCAACGTCGAGGATGTCGATTGCATCAAGCTTGGCCTCTCCAAGGGCGTCGGCCTCGGCATTGTCGGCGTCTCGAGCATCGTCAAACTTCCCCAGATCCGCAAGCTCACAGCCTCGCAGTCGGGCGAAGGCATCTCTGTGCTCTCATACCTCCTCGAGACGGCGTCGTACCTCTCTCGCTCGCCTACAACTACCGCAACCAGTTCCCCTTCACCACCTACGGCGAGACGGCGCTCATCATGGGCCAGAACGTTATCATCACGGTCCTGGTCCTCAACTACACCCGCCGCGCGGGCCTGGCGGCTGTGTTCGTGACGGCGCTGGCCGTCGCTGTCGCGGCGCTGTTTGCGGGCAACTTGGTGGACATGCAGACCCTGGGATACCTGCAGGCCGGCGCCGGCGTGTTGAGCGTCGCCAGCAAGATCCCGCAGATCCTGGCCATCTGGCAGGAGGGCGGCACCGGACAGCTGAGCGCCTTTGCTGTAAGTTTATCCTTCTCCCCGGTTGTCTTCCCTTCAGACTTGCAGCAAGCTTGGAGTACTGACTCGGCGGATCCCCAGGTCTTCAACTACCTCGCCGGCTCCCTCTCCCGCATCTTCACCACCCTCCAGGAGGTTGATGACAAGCTCATCCTGTACAATTTCGTGGCCGGCTTCCTCCTCAACGCCGTTCTCGCGTCGCAGATGGCTTACTACTGGAACGCGCCCTCCAAGAAGGCCAAGGGCAAGCAGAAGGTCCCTGTCGCTGCCGCTTCTTCTCCTTCGACTGGTTCCTCGTCAGCTACGTCGGCGCCCAAGAAGGGCCCGAGCACGCGCCGCCGCGGTTGAGTTGAGGGTGTGTGCAGGACGCCAAGGTGGCCGCTAGCTCTTGTTCCTTGGAGGCTGTCGGGACGTTTAGATACCATGCTGTTGCCTCAATCACACAGCGAATGCTTTAATAACATTTTGAGCCATTGCCTGTTTTTGAATGTGTGCCTATTTTTCTTGGTCTGGAGCTATTTGATATGCGGTCCCTGTCACTAGTAGTTCTTTAATGACACGCTACGTGTTGCCATATATGATTTGGTGGTATCTCGCCCGTGGATTCGTCCTCGCGAGCGTTGGCTTTGAGGCGGTAGCCAAGCTTCGTGTGATGCTTCAACGGGGGCTGCAGCGACAGAATGGTTCCCCCGGCTAGTTGCCAGCTCGGGGAAAAGAACCAAACGGAGATGGGATCTTCCAGGCCGTCTCCTCGCTCTCGCAGAGACTCGAATTACCCGCTACGAGGGTGAGAGTATCGCCACCTCAGTAGGGCCAAGGTAGACGGACACAGGAGAGGGCCATCGCCCGCAACTCTTTAGCGCCGGACGTCATGGCAGGGGTCTCAGTCTTTGGGTGTTCTGCCAAACCACTCGAGAGAAAGAGGGCGCACCAACAGACGGGCCCGCTGGAGGTAACCAAACATCTTCTTTGTCACCTGGTCCGATATATCGAGCGGCGGCGATCACCTGATCGAGAGGGCCTGCATGTTGCTTGGTCGATCGAGCCTCAAACTCCCCTTACAGAGCAGCCAGGCTTCCCACACCTGTCCCCTTGTGAACTGCTGAGTATCACAAATCTAGACGGATATCCGTGTTCGAGATGCTGTCGGAAACAGGTAGCTCGTGGATCGCAGGCTTGAAAGCCAGCCATATTGGTCATTGTTAGACCATAGCATCTTGCTGGCCCCCGGACCTTGCGGCACAGGCTCCCCTGATGTCATCTTTCGCGGGGTCGCATGGCCCACGAAGCTGATAGTATATGCGATGAAAGAAGCGCCTTAACGTTTCTAGGTGAAAGTCCCATACCTGGTTGCTGGTTACTACTGCTGGCCTGCCTGGTAGACTCTCTTCCGTTCAGTCTCACCATGCTGTCCTCGCATCCCGAACACTCAGGCGCTGTTGGGTGTCACTTTGGGGCTTGGTCACTCCCACGGATGCATTCTGAAGCATGCCCGTCTGAAAGGACTACCCTTAGCACGGCATTATTCGTTTTATCTGGCGAAGCTGTGGCTCGAAGCTATCTTGAGGTTGTTCACATGCGTACATCACGAATGTGGGAAAGAGAGATGCAGAAATGGAGACTGAGAACCGGATTCGTTGAGCATTAAGAGTATCCTTCCCTCTTGATACGACCGCAGCTGGAAATGACGGGAAGAGTGATCTCAAAATCGAGACTAACGGTCCCTGGAAAGTCGAAAGAGACCAGCTTTCCACCCACCTCCAACCTCCTCAAGCCACCTCTAGACCAAACCAGACCAAGCCACAAATCATGGTTAGCAAATGGGCATACCCGAAGGCAGGGACCCCCAAAATCCTCGTCGCAATGTTCCCAACATCGTTTCCTGTCATACACGTCAGAATTCAATGGAAAAGGCAGAAGGCGAGGAGAACTTACAATCATAGTCCAACAAACAAGGCCGTAGTTGCTCAGTTGCGGAGGGCAAGGAAAGAGATTAAACCGGACGCGAAGACGGCGATCCAGAGCCCGCAGCCGACGAGCAGCATGATGCGCATGTTGCGCCTTTGGTGGAAGGAGAGGCCGGAGCACTCCCCACGGGTGAGGCCTGCAAGTATCTTGTCCGCCGAGAAGGCGAGGATGGCGAATCCCACAAAGGGGAGGAACAAGGTGATCGCCATGACCGCGTAGTAGAATGCCTTTTGGCGATGAATCGCCATTTCAGAGAGCGGGAGGTCTCTGACGGTCGCGGCCATGTCGGCGAGCTCGGAGTCGGTGCCTCGGCCGCCGATTTGGCGGACGGCCTGTATGGCGTGGTACCTCGCCATCACCTCTGCCGAGTAGAGGTGAGGCGAGGACCTCCGGCCCGCCGACTGGTCAATGGCCAAGGCTTCGGCAGCAGCCTGATGGCTGATTGAAGCCATCTGCCGGACCGTCGTGGTGGTCGAGGCCCGGTCCCTCCTCGCCAGCGAGGTCTGGGGCCGCCCAGAGTACTGGTTTGAATAGTACTCGTGGGCGGTTGGCCCAGAGGGTTCCTGCTGGTTCCCTGGATTTGGATAAAGTTAGAAAATGATTTCCCCCCTGAGATTGAGTGGGCGAAGAACTTGCTGCCCAGAAAAGAAAATTCGAACTTGGTGAGGAGTTTCGAACGTGGGATTTTGATGGTATGAATTCGAACACGAGTGGTTTAGAAAGATGGTTGCTGAAGAAGAGAAAAGGAAGGGGAGAAGGAGGAGAGGGAATATATATAAGGCATAAAGGGGGCAAGTAAACGACAAGAGCGGGTACTTACCAGGGATTGACAGGTTGCGGCAGTCGAAGTTCGGATTCTTAATCCGAGAGAACATTGAGCGTGCGGAATCCTTTCGCATAAATGAACGGGGAAGGGCATGGCTGCTGCCCTGCGACAAAGAAGGTAGACCAGGCGAGAGTATGCGGCCGGACAGAGTCTGGTCCTCGAGACCACTGGCACGGCGGACGGCTTGGCGTCTGGCAGCATCTTCACGGGCAACCAAGGGGAACGGGAGATTGGAGTATGCGTTACGGCCAAAAGTTCCTGCTTCCCTGGTTTGCAAGGCCTGCTCGGCACGGACGCGAGGCCAAGAGAAGTCTTTGTATGGGACAGGCGTAGGCTCCAGCTCTATCTCCTCCCAGCCTTCCTGTCGGAGGTGTCTCTTTTGAAACACACGACCAGGTGGAGTGGGGAAGGAAGGAGATGGAGAGCGAGATGGTACTGACGGCAAAGGGTTGTTCTTCTGATTTTTCTCCCACCAGGCTCTGGTTCCCGAGGGCATGCGGCCAACGGGACGTTGCGGCTGTCGAACCAGGAGTGCGTCAGAGACGTTGGCAATGCTGCTACCAGTCATGACACGACCCACAGCACCAGTAGGAGATCCACGGTCGTCGGTGACGGTTCGCCAGTCTTCCTCTCCTTCAAGGCCAGTCCGATCCTCTGCATCACCCGAGGCCACAGTTGCCATCCGAGTGCTGTCGATGGTGTTGTAGGGCTCGGTGGGCTGCATGCTGATTTCGTCTCCATTGTACGAGGTATGGACAGGAACCTTGATGCCAGACTGACTGATCTGCCAATCGGACTGGATTGCTGGAATGTGGTAGAAGTCCTCCTTTTGTTGAATTGAACGTGTGAGACATGTCGACTGTTGTGAATTGCAGATGCGTGAAGACAGGCTTTGATGAACAATTAGACCACTTGAGGGCTGACTGAGACCAGTAACGTTGTGAAGAGCCCGCGAGACCTCCTTCTCGGCGTGAGGACGCAGAAAAACCTTCTTGTACTCAGGTTCAGATGGTTGTACATCAGTGTCCGAAGCATGAGATGAGATTGCTGAGAATGCATGAAATGGGTTCAGACGACTGGCAGATGTCTGATCTCTGTCATGACCGGTGAGCTGATCAGTAAAAACCTCAGCTTTGCCTCCATCATACTGGAGCTCCGTCTGAGCAGTGTGCTCTGTGGCAGGGAGAGGCTGGGTTTCGGGGATAGCTGGAGGGGGAAGAACACCACGGTCAATAAAAATTGGATACTGAGTACCGTTCTGACCAGATAAGTGGGTAGTGTCAAGGTAGTCAGAAGTAGTTTCCTTCTTGACGACATCGTCAATGTGGGACTGCTGAAATGGATGATTATAGCCTGAAGCGATGGCGGGAGGAAGAATAGGGGATGACGCAAGAGCGGAAGAAGATTTGGGCTCAAGCTTGACCTTGTCAACGACAGAGTCGTCTTCAAGAGAGGCCAAGCTGTAATCAGCACCATCCTCTGGGTAGAAGGAGGAGGCATCCGGGTAGTCGGCTGTTGCATTCTGGCTTTGGAAGGGATCATCGGTATGATCCTGCTGGGTGGACTTGCTCTTGGACTCATGGACAGAAGAAACGGAACTGTCGAAAAATGCTCCCCCTTCATCTGAACCGCAAAGGTAAACAGACGCGTGAGGACCATGGTCGGTTGTCTTGGTTTGAGACTCGATGGCAGAGATAGAAGATGGGTTGGTGAACTTGCTCTCTTGACCAGGCTGGTTCTTTGCAGCAGGCTGCCCCGACTGGGATGATGCGATGTGTCCCTTGAGCTCCTTGGACTGGCTGGCGTCATTCAGGATGTCTTCGACTTGCTCGAGAGTAAGTTGCACCTCGTCGTGAAGCGCTTCCTCAATCGGGACATTGGGAGTGGTAGGAGCAATGTGCCGGTAGGCCTCGTTGAAGGAGTGATAAAGCGGTCGGTTGGGTGTAAGAGACCTCTTGGGAAGGCGCTGATAAAGTCAACCTAGGGCTTCAAGCTGAAAGATGGACAAAGAATATTTTACCTCTTTGAACGCCTCATTGTCTGCCATGTTTTCAACAACTGGATATTCAGTCGCCGAAAAAGAAAATGAGACTTTCCCAATATTGTTTAGGCGGCAAGAACAATTGATACGCAATCGAGTGGATAGGGTCGTCTTTGGGTAGCCGACAGTCTGGAGTGATGGAAGCTGCCGTTGGATAAAGGTTTTGTCGAACGATGTCTGCTATTTTTGTGAATTGGCCGAAGTTGATAGCCCAAAGGAATGATGCGGTCACTGAGGATCGGTGAAGGCGCGTGAGGATGGTGAGAAATCTCGGTCGCGAAGTCCAGTGGTGAGGAGTGACTTGATAAATACTCTTTCAAAGTGTCGACAGTGCAGTGACAATGCAGTCTTGGCTTTCCATGGAAGAACTTTGAAGAGGTGTCTCCCGAGAAAGGCTTGAGATATCGTTTGAGACCTTGTAGTGAGGTGAACTCACGTGCTTGAAGCTCGTGAGGAGCCTCAGTCGCGACCGATCGGGGAAGGAGCAGGAGAAAAATGGTCTTGATACAAGGCGGATTTTACCAGGAAAGAATTCTGAAAAGAACGTCCTTCAAAAAGGCCAAAATGCTAGCTTGAAGGAAGGTAAACAAGAATATGGATGAGGATTAGAAAAGGTATCGAATGGTCAAAGAGGATATTTGGAAGGAAGAAAAGTTCGGGCGTGGGAGAAAAACCTCGAGACGCGCCGGGTGGAAGAAATGGTGAAAGAGGTTTGTTCGAGAGCAGTGGGCAACCCAATGCTGTGTGTGTGTGTGTGTGGGAAATGGTTTCTACCAACAATCCATCTTGAACGGAAGGAAGGAACGTCGGCACGGTCAGGGTTGGTCTTGTGGCCAGTGAACTTGATGCCAGGCTCAAGATATCAACCACCCTCAAGGTGAAGTACGGACCTGGAGCCCCACACCCTCGGTGAGCTGCCCATTGAACCGGTGCGTGCTAGGCTGAAGTAATATACAGCGTCACTGATGCCAGAAACCGGAATGTAAACAATGTCGTCGGTATAGCCAACATTCGTGGGTCTTGCTTGATATCCCTGTTGCTAGTACTAGTCTGTCCTGAGCGGAAGTCTACGGACTTCTCGTGGGGTGGGTAGCCGAGATCATTATCAGCACGAAAAGGCTTTATGAGGTAACAAAATAAGTCATGGGGCGCTGATCGTAAGCCAGAGTCCGGATAGCCATCTTCATCTTTGTCCGGGTGACAGGAACGGTTTACGAGCTGGCTTACGGCTGAGTTTGGACTTGGTATGCATGATTTGGACGACCTGTACTCGTTTCCCACCTCGATATTAGTAATAACAACGGCCCTGCTGCAAACTTCCTGCTGAATATCGACCTTGTTACTACCATGGCCTAACCAAAACCTTTGTCTGGACGTGGGAGAGGGAAGTTTCCTTCACCTATTTCTTAGTTCCCATCCGGGTGGCTACGGCTGACTTGACCTCTCTTTTCGCTTTGGTCTACGTCACCGGAACGGACTATGTGCAAATGATCATTTCGAATACTGTCATGGACATTGACTGAGTGTGGACTGCCTTCTTCTCCGACTTCGTTTTAACGACCTTTTTGTCAGAGTGCACCTGTTAGATGCCATTATCGTTACGTATACCGTCTGTATCCTTAACTACTTACGAAGATTATAGTACAATGAGCCGTCTTTCTAACTCTGATAGATGATATAACATACATAGAGCCGTCCAATAGACTACAACTAGTATCGCTGGATAGACGGCCTCCTTCTCGGCTTAGCGGACGCCAAGGCTTAACGTTATAAAATTGTAATATATTGCTGTATGTTTGCGCATCTCGGATCTATAGATTACATGGTAATCAGCTCTCATTAAACAAGAGAAGTTTGAAAGTAGAATGCTTCAAAGTCGATTGCTGATGATTGCTGAAGAGGCATGGAAGGCATTCTGCCTGGCCCAAACCCTGGCTTCTTACAACAGAGCGTGTTTCTGTTTTCCCATTTTCTTTCTGGCCATTTTGCCGCATGTATCCTTCGTTGACATGTCTTTAATACATGCTAAAACGACGGAAAAATATACGTTATATCATTTGGATCATATCCTATGCTCTTTATGAGTTGAGTCCCGGACTAAACCAATCATATCATGAACTAGACTCTAACCCCTTGACAACCCGCTGTACTGACTAGAGCTCCATCACACAGTTCATTGAAAGTTGGAAATCGAAGCTTCCATACCATGAAAACAAACGAGTCGCTCCAATAACTGATTGTGTCTCAAGTCAATGGCGCCAGTGAACCAACAGAGGCTGTGAGGTAGTTGGCGCGGCGCAGTCAATATCCCGTCCACAAACCAATCACACTTGAACTCAGGTTCCACGAGGTTTCCAACAGAGCTGAACTACTAAATGCTCCCAATAATGGCTACTCACTAAATCATATGCAACATGTCGCAGGGCGAAGTAGGCAGTCCTGTGGCCATGTGAGCAGCTATGTAGATAACACCCCTCATTCCCCGCCTGGTATGCCTGACAAGTGCTTTGAGCAAACATCAAGAGGCCACACCGACGGGCGAAGACATCACCCAAAACAGCCATAGAACCATTCAATTTTACAAATGCCTCAAGCTCCTGTATTCGGCGCATATTCTTTGTGTAATCGCACTTCAGCCTTCAGCACAAGCATGGTAGAACCTGGCTTATTCACCAGGCTAGTGCAGGTGTCGTGCAAAATCGCCCAGTTGTTACAGCGGAACTTTCAACTGTTGGAGATTCGCCTGATGCCTTATAAAGAATCCTTAATGAGAAAACGGATGTCAAGAATGATGCTGAACGACCTCTACGCTTGGCTGTTAGAGAGTGCCTTGCTGCGCTGCCAACCCTTCGTATGTGAGCATTCACATGACCCCTTTTCTCAGATCGGCTACGGACAGTGGATTTCCATGGCGGGGCATTGATTTCATTTACTCCTTTTGGGTCTCAGTCTCATCTGAAATGAGGCTTGGCTCATGTTCCCTGACGTTAATATCATACCAATCATCGTATGGTGACCTATTGACATTGACCAATTATGAGAACAGCAAAATTCACTGCAATGCTAGATATTAATTTCTGCTTGGAATCCAGGAACCCAACGGAACTACTGTATTCTTTGTGCATTAACCCCGCAGGCTCCTGTAACTCCTCTTCCATACGCCACATGTTTGTTAAAACAACAACAACCACATCACATGGTGCCAGCCAGTGTTCAGGCACGACTGGGAGGTTCGGTACTTACCAGCCGGTGGGTTCCCCCGGACTTCAGAGGAGTTTCTCCATCTCATACGACTCAACTCTTGGACCTTAATCGTCCATTCCCTTCTGCACTCCTCGTACCCATGTTGTAATGCCCTTTTATGTTGCCTTTTCGAGCATACGGCGGACTGGGAGGGCGAACTCAGAATGAGCAGGAAAAAACCTCTCCCTCTTCTCTGGGCTTTCAAAGCCTGCGTATGAAGTGAATCACTGTGGAGATGATATTAGTAGATTTCCACCTACCTTTGTCCGTCCAACCACCCCATTACCGAAGAAGCGCGGCGAGAACGTTGGTTTGTCTTCCACCCGAGCAAGGGTATAAAATAAGACGTCTGTCAAGTCCGGTATACTCTGTCAATGTGCTCTCGTCCTTCACAAGGTCGTGTATCTTGGTTTTGTTGAGTAACAATTCAGTTGGGATAAGTGTTCAAAACAACAGACGGGGATGGAGAATCCTGGAACTGGGCGTCGAAGGTGGCTTTTCTGCAGAAGGAGCGTACACCATCAGCCGCAACGATCACGTCACCATTAAAAGTAGTTCCATTGTTCAATTCAACTGTCCCATTGGCGTGGTCAACGGTCTGGAATTTGCTCCCAACTCGGATCTCGATTGGCTTTCCGAGTCCATCTGAGGCGGTAGCTTTGTTCTTGAGTGCTGTGTGAAGGTCTGCCCTGTGGATGAAGTAGATATTCTGGCGTCAGGGTTAGATACTGAAATCTTGGAAACGTAAAGCATCATCTGGGGTAGCTGTGAGTCTCTACTTGCCGTTTTTTCTTTCGATGGTGCTGGTCTGACACTCACTGCCCTGACCTTTCCGGCCATTTCACCTAAGTCCTTTCCCGTGAGAGCTTCCTTCATAATCGTCTTGTTGCAAAGCTCAGTATTAGCCTCAAACCCCCAGACCTGTTAGATTCTGACCGATAACATACATTGAGCTTGGTAGACACGCCAACTTCCTCGGGTTCGATGCCAAGTCGTCGCAGAAGAACGGTGCAGTTGGGTTCGAGCCCTGTAGCCGCACCCATCTCATTCGCTATCAGGGACTTATCCAAAACCTAGGAACCGATCAGGACTATTTCGCAAAAGCTATAGGTGACTAAAACGTGTTTCAGGGTCTCGCCACCACATCATGACCTTATCGCCACAGGGCAAGGGTAGCTGATAATACACCGATGCCCGCGCCTACGACAATGGCTTTCAGAGGAGTCGGCTGGTTCATTTTCGAGGATATTCTCGATAAAAACCAAGAAATAATCGTGCGTAATACTGAACTGGAGGAGAGAAATGACACAAACATGTTATAACAGGCTCGGGGAAGAAGGAGCTTATACAGTTACGTTAAGATGCTGTAGGCAAGGGCTTGCTTTAGCTTCAGTATTTGATCTCTCAACTACCCCTGTTCGTACAAGCTGTTATTCATATCATGCTACAAGGTCCTAAAGATTGATTCACTGACAGGGAAGTGCAGGTGGCTCCGAGAAATGCACCGCACATACCTATGAACTCAAACCTCGCGGTGGGTCATATGCTTCAAAGTGTTGGATAGAGCATCCCTGGTATTGGAAACGATTTGCCATGTGTTTCCGATGTTATAAAAGATAGGATGGGCAACGCCAAGCTCCTCAGACAAGCTGATTCACGGCCGGTCGGCAAGCTGAATCCCCATGCCGAGACCGATTGACGCGTGCGGAAAGTCAACGTTTAGTGAGACGATACCCTAAATATGTAGTTCGGACCAGATATATATATTTACGTGGCCCAATGTGCCAGGAAAAATGCCGTCAGGCGGGTGTTATGGAAAACCACCCCCCTCCTGTTGAACTCATTTTGCCTAGACCTGGTCATCCAGGCTGACCTGGCCTAGAACATTGGTAACCCTCTTCAGAGCCAGTTCATTGTAGACTCATATGTACAGCCCGCGCGCGCGCGGCTATTACATGATGTCTTTGCAATCCTAGCCCCTGCCTTGACCCAATGAACTAAGGTTGTTTATCTATGGATATGTGAGGTCGACCTGAGCTGCACGTGTCAAGACTCCAAAGGAAGGCGCCTCATATAGAGCGTTGGGATCCTGACGTAGGAGATTGGCCAGTCACATGTTTCCAGGTGTCCTCCTTGTGTCGGGGCTCAAGCGTGAGAATTTCACTTAAGAAAGCAAATTGAGAAGTCCAAAGTTATGAAAAGTTTGATGGGTCTCCAACATTATAATGAAGGTGGTATTCATGGGGCCTGCAAATTTGAATAATGAAATTGAATGGCGTCGTCAAGTCTAAAAAACTACCATCTAGCTTTACCGTGATAATCTATCTACAACAGTTGGACCAACAAGTCAGTCCGTTTAATGACACGACGACTTGTTGGGTACTCTGAACCTAGCAACTGACTACGATCCGCACTCTTCCTCGCGCAACATCAAAACGAACGCACGACATTGATTGTAATAGATGAGAGTTTGAGAGTCAAAGATTAATTGTTGTTGAAGGCTTCTAAATGTACACGAGTGCTCCCACATCCAACGTCGATATCCAGAAGTGTACCGGCATGCTCAACAAAAAGCTGTCGAGCCACGGCTTCGTCAACGAGGCGCCACGTGATACTTGCTCGGGACTTCCACACGCTCGCAAAAGGTATCGCCTAGTCCCCAAGCCCCTGATATTCTCCTCAATTCTTGTTCCAACCACGGATGTCGTTTACAAAGCAACCATTGCGGCACCAACGGCAACGGCAGCAACCAGGTAGGCGCTGATGGCGAATCCTCGAAGGTGGAAGGTGGACTGATAAGCGTTTATGGCGGCAGCGTTGCCGGAGGCGCTGGCGCTTCCGCGGGCGGTGGTGGTGGCGGTGGCGGAGGCAAGGACTTCGCTACATGAGCTTTCGCTTGAGGGCGTGACGACCTGAGCCTGGCCATCATGATCACAAGCCTGTCTGACGGATTTCTGCGACTTATAGTAGGCGTCTACGACGAACGCGAGCTTCTGTTCGTCGTCACACATGCTGTAGGGGCCGTAGACGCCCGTGGTAGCGTTTGATGTAATGCCGTTGCAGGAGGAGGCGGAGGCACCGCAGACGAAGCCGAAAATCCCGCCAACGGCCGAGGGCTTCAGGCCAGATTTCGGAACGCATGAAAGACTTTTTACCATGCAATCGCAGAGAGACTTGTCAGGAGTCGGGGGGAGGAAGTCCCCGTGAACCTCCCAGTTAGCGGCGACGCTTGGACACTCAGCAGGCTTATTAGTAGGTTCATAAGAATCCATCTGAACTGGAGCGGGGGTAGCAGCCAGAACACGAGAGGCGAGCTGGTCGTAGTTCTTCATAGTCTTAGCTTGGCCGTCCTTGACTTCAACAAGACCTGCAGATAGGTTATTCAAAGTCCAGGGGTATTAGGATGTAGTGATAGACATACCATAGTCGTTAGCCTCCTGGTGGAACATATAGACGATACCGCCAGAGAAGACGTTTGTCATCTCCTTCTCATATAGAGCAGTAGTCTCTTGGAAGATACGTTCATCAGCGCCCCTGGGTTTATTACAGCCGTACTCAGCAAAGAAGATGGGGACAGAATAATTCTTGAAAAAGTCGATTTGGGCGTTATAGCCAGAGCCCTCGAGGTCGTTGTCGCCGCACCACGAGTAGACATTATAGCCCCAGAAGTCTATAGCGCTAGCTTGATCACCGCAGTTGAAGTAATGAGCAGTGTTGTTGCGGATATCAGCATCATCGTTAGTAGCATAGCCGACACCCATCCAGCGGTAGCCCTTGTCCCTGATGTGCTTCTTAGAGTCACGAACAGCTGCCTTGACAAAGGCAGAGGCCTCAGTGTTGGTCTTGTTGTTAGAAACCTCATTACCAGCAAAGAAACCAATAGTGTTGTCGTACTTGGCAAGGGCGTCGATGACAGCAGTATAGCGCTCGTATAGGTCAACGTTCCATTGCGCGTTGTCACGGTTGATAGACAGCTTGGGCTCGCCTAGGTCGGAGACGACATAGATACCGGCGTCACTCAGAAGCTTCATGCAGGCGTCGTGGTTGTTCTGGGGGTCGATGGCGTAGGTGCGGATGACGTTGGTGCCAGCGTTGACCAGTATGGGAACGTCGCGCTTGCAGGCGGCCTCGTCGGCCAAGGGGTCTTTGTACTCGCCCGTTACGGACTCGCCTCCAGCAGCGGCAGTGTCCTGCTGGTAGGCGATGCCCTTCAAGAAGAACTGGGTACCGTTCTCATAGAAGAACTTGGTGCCCTGAGAAGTTGTTAGTACTCTGAGCAGGGCGCAAAGCTAGAATGCTATTGGGAGTGGGTAGGGTGAACGGCGTACTTTCATGACAATAGGGTCGAGGGCGGTGGCGCTTCTGACAAGCAGCAGAGCTGCCGAGACAGCTGTGGTAAGCCTACCCATTGCAAGGTATGATGTCGTGATGTTTAGGACGTGTTTGGTAACTACGAATGCTGACGCGTTGAGGCTGATATCGGTGCTTGGGTAAGTGACGTCTGGAACGGTGCAATGCACTTGACTGAGGATTTCTAGTGATGAGAGCTTATGAATGTTGTTTCTTTTGCGTGGTTGGAGATCCGCATCAAAAACGATCAAGATAATAGGTGCTGCAACGAGACTGGGATGCCTGAGAGTGGCCTGAGTATGCCCGAGGGAAGAAATTGCTCCCCGGGGAAAAAGAAACAAAAGAGGTAACCAGGTGTGCCTCGGAAGCCGATTAGACTAGATTCATCTACGGTTTCTAGGTTGGGAGAGAACTTGCATAGTGTGAGCAGTGATCCTGGTCAGACACGGAGGCCCATGTCGCGTTTTTGCAAGACGGCCCGCAGGCAGTCCTTTAGGAAGTCCCAACGCGCTACAACCGCTAATGTGTTGGAACTAAGAGAGACAAGGAATCATGAGAGCCCATGTGACCACTACGTACAGACATTGCCAGCAACCGAGAAAACAATATGTGCATGTAGGCCAAGACGCCTGATCACACTCTTGGGGAAGGTGCACAAGACAAGTCGCCAGGCAGCCTTCTCTGTCGGGCACAGACGAAAAATCGATTGAAAGGACCTTTTGGCATCCTCGGTTGCAATTGCATACACCACAACCAACAACTTAAAATTGTCCACTTTAAACCAGCTCATGCCAAGCTCTAGGGAGCCGGACCAACAGCCGTTTTCGACACATACCCAAAACGGTCCAACACAATAATGATCAGTTAACCAGGCTTGGAGACAAGTACCCTCGCTGTATATGTAACTTGCCGGTCGGAAAACATGTGTGTCTGCGGCGCGACACCTACAATACTACTCAGACTCGATTCCAGATTCTTTCGGCATGATTTCCGAGATGACAGTCGATAATGCCAGGCACCTTAACACCTTGCTGCTTCTATCGCTCTCCTATCACATGGCACCAAGAGGTTTCCAAAGTCCCATATTACGAGACGAAGTTGCATGTTGCCCCTGTCGGTGCAGATGTGCCTGCTTCATTAGCCTCATGTAGGCGCCGCAAAGAACCACTGAGTTTGGGGGGGTTTCTGCCTCAGCATACACTATGCCTCAAGTAGAACCGTAAAACTCCGCACATTTTGTAACGTGCGAGTTGCAGCAATAGGAAACGCAAATTGGTATCATCATCACTGTAAGGCACTATCAGCATTGTGGCGTCACACTGATGAGTCACTGTAGTTCCATCGCTGAGGAGACTTGTGATGCTGAAAACAGACAAAGAGACGCAGCAATACAAGAAAACATGGGAAGAACCATTGATACTATATATTGGAATTTCGTGCACAGTTGAGGCCATCACGGCCCTGAGTGGGGCCTCCAGGCTCCAAATGTAACCTCGCCCCAACGTATGGCTGACTGTACCTCAGCCATGCATACTGCCTCGCGAAGCGAAATGAAGCATCAGACGATTCACCTACGACGTTGACCGCCTAGCCTTAATTAGTGTGCCAAGGTATCCGTACATTTCAGGCTAATCAGTCAAATTGTTGTCAGCCTACATAAATTAACAAGTTTGCGTTCAGTCACCGGACCGAGATCCCCGCAGGCACAGGATCTTGTCAATAAAAAGAAAAATGCCCGTAATCCAAGATAAGAGGGCTTCCTAGTAAGGCAGATAGATAAGTCGCGCACGCTGAGCCCCTAATTGCTAGCGGTTGTGGCGCCCGCTGCACCATCGGCCTCCTCAGTGCATTTCAGCGGCTCAAAGTTGAGCGAATACTGATTTTGCTTGAGTAACGATGGTATGGAAGCCATGGCTCCAACGTCTGCACAACTTAGATCAGAAGGTCTCTGGTAATAGCATGCCATCAGATGATAAATGCAGTCTTTTATTATTCTGTCGTCACGCAGACTTCTGGATGGCAAATGCCAACAGCAGCACGCCTACGGCTGTGCTTCCTGCTTATCAACACAAAGGGCTTAGGGATGTCGCGGGCACGGCAGGAAGTGAGAGACGTAGAAGGAGCACACAAGCTATATTAGGCAGATGTGTGAATAAACAATCGAATCTAAAATGTTCTTTCAATGGTCCCGAAACCCTTGTATATCCGTCGCCGGGCCTACCTAGTGCTCATTGGTGACCATCTCACCTGTGCCCCTAACAATAGTCGTGGATGACGTTCTAATAAGAAGAGTATATGCAGGAAACATATACAGGCATTTCAAACTTGGGTTGGACCTCTTCCCTTACTTTTTGATGCATGATCGGAACTGATCCGGGAGGCGGGATCCACGGAGACATTACGTTAGCATATAGCGACCAATGCACTCTTGTAACATTCGTCACCTTCTGTGATGCTGCACAAGAGGCTGTTGTATCTCCTGGACGAGGTGCTGGCCGGCCTGCAGATGCAATCGGGGATTCTGGCCTTCCACGCGAAGATCATCGATATCAGGAAGACGGACGCGGGCCATCGGCGACGTCATTGTCGACGTCTTTCGATACTTTCACACCGCGTCGGATCGGGCCCCGAAAGTGTTACGGTCAGATATCCGACAGTGGTGTTTCTGCTAACAGATAGCTGAGGTGGAGATTCAACAACGGTAATTAAGACCTTGTTGGATTGTTGGCTAATCCTGCTGGCTAGAGTAGACTGTGATCAGTCGTATAGTTGACAAGGAGGTGGGCTATGGGGTCATTAGGATTGATGCATAGTTAAAAGTTACCGGAGGATAAATCACAATCTGATTGCCCAAAAGCCATGGAAGGTATTCTATGTAGGTTCCTGTTGTCGAGTCTCATACATGAGCATTGGCTTATTGATCTCATTCGGTTGTGTTAGATTATTTCGATCCCAAATGGACCGACCCGGTCGATCATTCTCGATCGTTTTGGCTTATAATGATCCTGTCATGCGACCCTCTCTAGTCCTTTTGTTCGAGGTCGGTTGGCGCTGCAGGCCTGCATACTTGAGTAACTGTTCATCCTGTTCTTGGCCTGGCGGGGTTCCTTCGGGCTGTCTTAGTGCCGTCTGTTCTTAGGTCGTAACGTAAGACCATTCGGCTTTTTGAAGTAATACTGCAGTATCTGACGTAAAGCCTCTAAGTAGTAAAAAACACTTTTCGTGTATTTTACTTTACTAAAGTGTTTTCCGTAGGATTTGAGGTGCTAGAAAACTCTTTGACTCGGAACCTAGTGATTTATTGTTTTAATATAGAAACAGAGTTCTTAAGGTCGTAACTGATATAGGAGTTTAAAGGCTACAGGGCCGGCACCCTTTGTAAAGGAATAACACTAGCTCAGGAAGTTACTGCGTGTCCTCCCTAGCAGTGTCGAGTGGTGGTGTACAACTCAAAGCATAACTCGAAAAGAGCCTAAAGATCGAGAAAACGGCAATATCCTCATTACGAACGGTGGTACCTAGTGACACAATCTTCCCTTCCATGTTAAAGCCCGGTTAGAGGCCACCGTTTTCGGTTGCTAAAAGCAGCACTTCGTGGTCGTTTCTGACTCAAAAAGAAGTTATGAGGGTCGAGTTAGTAGTTGTATCGGTGACGGCGAATGAATACCTGGTGTTGTACAGCTAGGTGCAAAAACAATGTCCTGTTTAATTGAACTCGTTGAGGACTCTCGAGGCACAGACACTTGATTATACAGTGGCAAACACTTTGTGCTTACACATAGTACTAAGAGGATCACATGACTGATAACTCCAGAAATGGACTATGCTGGGACCTGTCGACCATAGTGGCCTCAATATGAGTCATAGTCAAAACACTAGAACATACTATCCCCTCCTTTCATCAGTAACATCACCAAAAGTCGGCATAATCAGCAAAAGGCTTTACAACCATGGCGCCGTTTCTCGCCTTCGCATCTTCTCGGGGATACCGCCATGGTTCTCTAGCTCGCATGGATTCTGGTCTGACTAGTTGAGTGGGCTTTGAAGTGACTTTGGAAGGCTCTAGAAGCGTTCCGGACCAGTCAATCCGACCATGTTGTGACCAATAGGCTCTGCACTCCGTAACTTACCTATGTCATAGCTCAATACCCAGATGAGTGACCCTGCTGGCCATTATATACGCTCGGTCGCCTTTTCGACGGCCCTTGAAAATCGTAGTTTCTCTCACCACCAATTTGCTCAACCTGCCGTGCTGCCGTCCACTGAATACTCGCTATCTCCTTGGAGGAACCTTTGCGGGTTGGCAATATCCTCATCGGCTCCATTGAGTAGTGCACCTTTTCGAGCGGAGAAATCGCGTGTTTGGCCCCCAGGTGGCAAGAAGCCTCATTCTCTTCTGTGGCTAAGCAGCATGGCTTCCATCGCGAATCATAGCCGCAGAAAGCTCGCCCTGCTGTAGCCTGCGACATACAGGCGTCAGGGACCATAGCACGTAGCCAAAGCCTGATCTAAGATTGGTAGGAATCAATAGCGCATCCTTTCCAGCTTCTCACCCACCATATTGCTTCGTTATTTGTCATCGTGTGATATTTCGACTGTTTGCTGGTGACATGCCTAACAGAAGCAGTTACGCACCAGCGGCAGCTACATCGTTAATTTCGAGATTATACGTCAATCATGTCGGACACTTCCAAATACACGGTCGGCTGGATTTGCGGTCTTTCTATTGAGTTCACTGCGGCGAAGGCTTTCTTCGAAGAACGGCACGATGACATCTACAATGTCGCACAACACGATAGTAACAGCTAGGCGCTGAGAAGGATTGGCAGCCATGATGTGGTGATCGCCGTCTTGCCTAACGGAGAGTATGGCACGGGTTCAGCTGCGGTAGTAGCTCGAGGATTTAAGGGTAATTTGACCCTGTGTACTCCGTGAGTACACGTCAGTCTTTCCCAAGCTCCGAGACATTGTTTTGCCGAGGACGGCTGTGCTTGGCCCTGCGCATCACACAATTTTCAGCCCATTTCTTCTGGCAGATTCATGGCGCAAGGCGACCACTAATGTATCTAGGGAGGGAAGAAGGGATGGTTGTAATCTGTGGCAAACTGTCGCTCGATTTTGATAACATGGTGCAGGTAGGGGCTTGTAGCTACTAATAAGTGACCCTGTCCGGCTTCAACACCCTAGTGTGTCGACTTGTTTCGCTGCTGTAATGTGGCCCAAATTCCTAAGTTAATTCAGTTGTACACTTCTCATTCGCCTTCGTGAGGTGACTGCATGCCTGATGCAGTCATCTTTGTGAGACCTCAGCCGCTCTTTCTATTCCTGGCCTCTTGTAGCCTGTCGCTGCGGTTTCACACTCTATTTTGCCCTATGGAGGCTCAAGCAGTAGAAATACCACGATTTATAGAAGAATATATTCGATTATGAATAATTGATGTTGTTACACAGCACGCTACCATACTAAATATATACTTTTGCTTACTACCTGACGTACGCGTTGGCTCCTTGACCTTTTTTATAATGGTACTGCCATACAAACTGGAGCTGAGTATTTTATAACTATGTCTTCAACCACAGATTATCATTCAATCAACAGAGTTGAGTTTGAAGGTGGTCCAGCACCGGCATACGGGTCAATAGAACGACAGCTACATTCCGACGACGAGCCCGACGATGAGCACGACGACGAGCCCGACGCCAATCTTGATTCTGAGATCGACTCGGACACAAACGTCAAAGAATGTAACACCTCATCATCAGAAATTTGTTTCGGTCCCGGCTTCCTCAATCAAGAACCGTTGGCAATCAAGCTTTTGTCGCGGACATGGGAGATTGTCCTAACCGTACTTCCGCTATCTTTTCTGTGTACAGTCTGGCCCTCAATTCCACTCCGGCCTTTAAGTTAATTTGGTGCAAAGGTCTCTCTATCCTTGCCTTCCGACTTGACCAACAAGTAAAACCATCCTCGGGTTACGGTAGCAAGGTCGAACAGATTATGCTCCTCGGCCCGACAATCTACCCAATCCTCTTTGCTATGGTTGCAGCTCGATTCTACAGGAACGCAGCGCGCTGGCAACTCGAACGAACAGGCGGTATCACAGTATCATCGCTGGAGCAGATTGTTGGTAGCCAGAGTTTCGCAAGCGCTTTGGAACGGCTGATCATCGTCCGCGCGCGGCCACTCCTAGGAGCTCTGATCCTATCTAGTTGGGCCTTGTCGCCTCTGGGCGGCCAAAGTTCATCAATAATACTTCGTGTTGGCAAAAAGAATTTTTATTCCAATGATTTGGTGTATTACGATAATAGGGCGTATCAGTCATCGATATACTACGATACAGACAACTACTACTGGGGAGCGGAAGGCATAATTTCTACTCTCTATTCTAGCAGTCTCCTCTCGCCCAGAAAACAACAACATGCGCTCATGGATCTATGGGGACGGCCGAAAATTCCACAATGGCCATGGGATCCGACACAAGACCTTGAAAAAGAGAGCTGGCGCGAGGTCGATAGAAATTCTCTTGAGGCTGGGAGCGACTACTTTGCGTCTCTGATAGGAATCAATATGGAAGGCCTCAACCCGATCAACAACTCAACACGATACGAATTCGTTGTGGAGTCCTACTACTTCAATTTCAACTGCTCTATGATCACAGACAGAGCATCAAGTAAAGATCTTCAAAATATCTCATATCGCAAAGTTCAGGGCTACACGGGTAGCAACCTCTCGGAAGCTGTCTCGGCGTATTCCAAAAACAAAAACCAAGATCCACCAAGTTTCATATCCGTCCTTGCTGAATCAGACAGCTTCCCTGAATAATTCATATCTGCTATACATAAGCATAGGAAGGGAAGCGTTCGATTCCGTCTTCAACTGCACTATCACCCCCATCAACCTCGAAACCAACATGAGTTGCACAACTCAGGGTTGCTTGCCGCAAAGACAGCGTCGAATGCGAGATGCTCGGCCAATTAGTGACACTGAACTCGCCCGCCAGTTTATCTCAATGGATCATGCCGTTCGTGAGTGGCCAAGCATGACACATTTGCCACGGCACGGTCGTGCATCGGCAACAGAAAACTACATTGCTGATGAGGAAAACGCCTACGGCCATCAGGAAACCCGAAATTGGACGGGGTTCGATACACATTTGTTTTCAAGAAGGCTTACGACAGCTTTTAATACCGCGTGGGAGGCAGGGATGGACCCATTTAATCTCACGAAGTCGTCCATGACCCTATCTGGAGACCCCGATGAGCTCTGGACTAATCAAACACTGGCAACAATCACCAAAACCGAAGACGCGTACTATGCGAAAACAATTTGGATAGTCATTCTGATTCTTACGACGGTTGTTTTGCAAGTTCTCGCCGTTTGTGGACTCTTTTTGAATTTTTTAATCCGAGGTCCTGATATCCTTGGTTTCGCAAGCTCTCTCACCCGAGATAACTCCTTTGTACCGTTGTCAGGGGGCTCATTTCAGGACGGTGCGGAGCGAGCAAGGTCTCTTAAAGATATGCGGGTTCAACTTATAGATGTCAAGCCTAGAGACAGTTGTGGTTATATCGCGGTGAGCGTTGTGCCGTCCGCTGTTATAATGGACGAAAGTTGCAATGGGGGGAAGAAGGACCGCATGGATGTCAGACAGCTGGAGAAGAGAAGGATGTACAGTTAGTTTGTGATATTTAACGAGATACACAAGGCCTCCGAAAGGCACCATGAGAATTTGAGATGGACAATCTGATGGGTGTTTTGTTTTCACTTACTTACTAAGCTGGATTAATTTCCTTCTATCGCTGGTTTCACAAAAATCAAGTAAATTTTGACCTCACAAATCATTACTTGTTCACTCAAAGTATACTAGATTTAGAGAGCCTGGTACCTCTTAACATCTTGCTCTTTACTGGCATCAGCGGAGATGAAGGTGGCCGTGAACGTCGAGTTTACAACACGAACCATGGAAAATCTTGACCTTGAAGAAGAGGAGGACTTGAAGTCACGTCTAAGTCTTGGTGTGGATTGTTCGTTTCAAATCACTATGGTAAGACTTCTTTCCTTCGTCGGACTGCTCGGGCATTTCTTCAAGCACAATCACCGTCTGCAGCTATTCTGGCCAAATCTGGATGTTGGCAATACTCCTTAAGTACCACCACGCACATGCTGTGGCTATGGAGGTCTGTTGAACGTACCTCACCCTTACTTGTCTGGAGATTGATCAACAATTCGTAAGTTCCGAGGAAACCTATGAGTACTTGGAGGGACACCTTTTCTACGTTATCCGGCACAATATTGGACTCTCCACTTTAGAGAATCTGACGCCTCTAAGGCGGTACTTCCAGAGCTAATACTGAAATGGAAACCGCCACAATCCAGAATCTATCTAGGATGCTGAAATTTTAAGCATAGAACTAAGAGACTTTTTTTATTTCTATTAGCAATGTGGCATCCCTAGTCGAGCTTAGTATTCAATCAACCTTAGAAATAGACTCGACAACAGGTGGACACATTAGAGCTATAATAGACCTTGAAGGTGTTGTTCGTGTCACTAAAAGCGAGAAGTCGCTGCTGCAGCCACCGATCGTGATGGGAAGTGCCTATGTTTTGAGTGGTATCAGCAGTGAGGGGAGACAAGCTTTGGGTGACACAGCTGAGTATCGAATACTTGCAGAGCGCCCCGTAGCCTGTTTATGAAGGTAATCCCGCACTGCCATTTGGATTTCAGCGTCTTCCGCTGAGTTAAGGCTCAGGGTGGCACCTTTGGCAACGCTGTTCACGCTGCCTCACTTGGTGGCCACCAAGGCATCGTACACATACGCGACAAAGGGGCACTGTGCAATTAGCAACCACCACAGATCTCGGTGGCAAGGGATCGATCGCTATTCACGAGAGAGTAAAAAGAAGATGAAAAAAACACGTGCTGTCTACACACAGTACAGTACAGTGCCTTTCTGTGTGTTTCATTAGAAGCAAAATCAAGTGATCAATGAATCAAAGAGGAAGAGGATAACGCTATAAGTGACATACAACGAACGGTCGACAGCCCCGATGGTGAGAAAGGACTAGAAACATTCTGTTACCAAGGAGTACAACAAAGGAATAAAACCGTTTGGCTTCGAACGCAGAGTCTACATACACAACCGGTAAGAGGAGAGCTATGGTCGAAAATCTCAAAGCTATTCCGCTGTAATATGCTGTTGAAAAAAGGACTGCTCATGAGCATTTGGCCAAGTACAGAGACTCACACTCAAGTTAAAATACTCCCATCAAGTCTTAACATTCAAGGAAACTTCTGCTGCAGTAAATTTGCACTTGAAAGTCTCGAGCTGCTTACACCTGCTTACACGCGAGCCAACCTAATCAACACGCAGGGCATCGTCACCCACGAAAACAAAGGCTATTTCATACAAAGAGACAAAAAAACATACAGATAGAGCGAAAAGAATGTCCTCTTGCACTCTTTGAGCTCTTAGCGCACAAGCCATCGTCATCTAAATCGACCCAGAAGTACAAACATAAGCCAAAAGCGATTCGCAAAAACCTACTAGATAAAGAAAACGTTCTTTACAAGGTAGGTTGAAATAATTCTCTCAGGTAGCGAATAGTTGGATACATATAGCAGTTTTACAATCGGGGTTACCATAAAGTGCCTGACTATAAGAACACAGAAGAACACATATAGGCTGGCCCCAATACTACACTGTACAGACCCCACCTTGCATCTCTTATTTACCGCAAATCATCCATATGGCGCAACACTGATCTGCCTCCATATCCATTTCCTTCCACTCAACTAGGCCATAATGTACTGCCTGTCTCAAAGAAGCTTTTTAGCGCCGGGGCTGCTACATGGCATCGAGAAACCCAGTCCTACGCTGTATTATTACATTCCGGGGTTAATAGGGGCTTGGAGGAGCACTAGTCGTCGGTACGTGTCCGGAAATCATGAACTTAACCATTGTGGAAGAGGAAAGCCGAGTGCTGGAGTGCAAAACAGAAGTTATACCAGCGAAAGCTGCTTTTGGTGGACAAGGACGGTAGCCCTTGCACTGGATTACAAACCCCTTTTCGACTACCCAAGCTTTTCTGCAATGTTAATGGAAAGTCAGGCTTCGGTGAGTGTGATTTATGTTTAGCCTGTTACTTGTTTCTGACATCACTCTCGTTCGCCGCGTGTTTTGTGCAAGTACATCCCGCTTCCCTGCGGCTCAATGGTGCGCGACCCAGGACAAGCAGAGGCAACAGAAAGACTTCTACACTTTTGGGGCCGCCAGCCAGTCATTCAAGATCTCGTTTGGGTAGTTCGCTCCCATTAATGCCGAATTGTAGACCCAAACGGAAAATGCATAACGATGATATGCAGCATATAGCGAATCGGCTCAAAGGAACAGCAAAGCAGTGTCACCCTCTGTGCACACACCTGTCAGTGTTGGTAGGTAAACACAGTCCTATCAGCCGATCGAAATGGTCACCGTAGCCAATGAAACTCGCTTCGTACCGCCACGATTAGCGCGACTGCCCTCCAGCACGCGTTACAAGCCATTGTTGGCTATCATGTGGTCTGAAGCAGGTCGCCTTATTTTGATTAGGCGGGGAGGCAGCCCAAGAATTCTGCCGGTCCGGATGCCTGGAGGCAGTGCACCGCCAATTGAGAACTCTTTATATTTCAGGCTCCAGCGCGTCAGATCGCACGCCATGTTCTTGTCCAACACAAGTAACGTCAATAGTTTACTGAGAATTCACCAGTCGATCCCCGGAAAGGTGGCCGAAGATTCACCGGACATCATGGAAAATGACGAGATCCTGTCGAGGCTGGCAAACTCACAAGCAAAGTTCGCCGAAACGCTTGCCCGCGGTACAGTGCCTGTTGATGAGGAAATAAAAATGAGAGCTCGGCTTGCAGAGTTCTTCTTTCAAGTCGGCACACAATTCTCAAACCAGCAAGTTATAGACGACGCGGTACAACACCTGGACACCATTCTCCGCCGGATCCCAGCCGACTCCCGTGACCGACCAAAGTTTCTCAATGAACTTTCCAAGGCGAAGTTTGAGCTGTACCGTCAGACCGGTTCCCAGCACTCATTGCATCTCGCGGTGCTCTACGGACGCCAGGCGAAGGACCTGGCTGCAGCGTCCAGCCTCCGAACCCATGACCTGGAAACGTACCTCCAAATCTTGACAAACCTGGGGTACGTCCTCATGTTCCGGTTTAGACTGAGGGGAATGCCGCGAGATATCGAAGACTCTATTTCTTGCAAGCGCGAGATACTCGGGGAAGCCGTGCAAGGGTCCGAGCCATACCATCTAGCGCTCAATAACCTTGCTTCGTCACTCCACATGCGATACATGAAACGAGATAGCCAAGAAGACGAGGAAGAAGCTAAACAGCTCCTGCAAGAGTTGCTGTCGTCAACAGATCCTGGGTCAAAGCTTCACAATGTTGCCATCGGTCAGCTTGGCGTCATGGCTATTGCAAGGTTCGATAAGACGGGCTCAATGGAAGACCTGGACGAGGCCCTCAGTCATTGCAAGATGGGCTTCGATTGTTGTGTCAAGGGAGACGACGCTTGGTTGGAAATGCTCCAGCAAATTGTCAACCTCCACACGGCAAAGCACAAGTACACGCAGAGTTTGGAAGACATGGAAAGCGTGGTTCAATACTCCTGTTTCTTGTTTGAGTCAATCCCAGTCAGCCACAGCTCGCGGGGTCAAGATCTCCTCGAACACCTCCAGCGCATCCAACAATGCGCGTTCGCCAGGCAATCAGTCGAGGCGATGGAAAGTGCCATTGAGATGTCCCAGGCTGCGTTTGCACTAATGCCGGAAGAGTACCAGGACAAGGAGCGGTCACAGCTTGTCTTCACACACCTGCTATCTCAGCGTTATATTTTATCCAACCAGCTTGACGACCTCATCTCTTTGTCCGACTACACCTCGTCAATGATTGCCCAATACAATGCAAAAAGCAGTTTGGGCTTCGCGAAACAAAACGTCCACGCAGACTGGACATGGAGTTTCATCAGGTGTTTGAAAAAGCTAGCTCGCGCACCAGTCGAGAGTCTTATGCGCCAATTGGCCGAAGAAGAATTGATGTACGCTTTCCTGTCCTACTTTGATCTGGACTGTAAGCAATACGGCCCTTCGGCACTGGAAGAAATCTATTTGCAGAACGGGAAACGCTTAGAAGTCCTGGCCGGTGCCGCGGAGGCCAATATAACGCTCTCTGACGACGAGATCGAATCCGGAACCACAAGACTCAAAGAGGGGAGGAAAACCGAAGACAAAGAGTTCCTCGAGAATTTACTCGGACGTTCAACCGACTATGAGACTGAATTTGGCCAGCGCAAGCTGGCAATAGACCCTGAGACAAAGCACATCACCTTTGACTTCTCGAACCTAGTTCGAGACGTGCTGGGCTATGGTTACGGGGCCGTCTCACCTGACGAGTTCTTCGCCAGGGAAGAGCGGATGGAGAGAGAGTCCCTGGAAAGGGGGCGGTCGGAGGGAAGGCATCCCAACCCGAGGCTGTGTCGTTGGTGTCGCCAACTGACGAAACCACTACAACCAACGGGCCAAGGATTTGAGCTCAATGCAAACAGATGCATAGTACCTAGCCTTGGGGATTGGAAAATGATTCTGTATTGCAGAGGGGAATGCGCCATTTGTAGCTTGGCAGCTTCAATTATAACGACAGACAAGGGTGAGCTCCATTCAGACTTTGAGAGAGTGGATGAAGAAGCCAGGGGACTTGGTATCAGTTCAGGAAAGCTCTCAACCGGAGAAAGCGTTTTGAGAGTAAACTTTGGCGTCTCCTATGCCGGAGAGTTGAGGCTACTTACGGATGACAATTTTCGCCAGGCGCTTCGACAAGGATGGGAAGCAGATACCTCAGTCCCGCTCCAGACCCTTCTGAACGATAGACATGGACCCGTTTACAGCATAGGGGGGCAGCAAGTCGATCTCAAGTTGATAAACGCATGGCTACATGATTGTGATCATAACCATGGTCCCATTTGCAATCATCCTCGACCTGGAAAGCGGATAACGACCGAGATACCCTTGACGTTCATCGATGTTATTCAGCAATGCCTAGTATTCGGCACATCAAACGACAAGTACTTTGCCCTGAGTTACACTTGGGGCCAAGTGGATATGTGTATGACGCTGAAAGAAAATTTCAAAGGAAGACAACACCCCCAGGCCATGTCTATGGTTCCATTCCCAAAAAGCATAAGAGACGCAATGGACCTTGTTCGCTCTCTTGGAATGCGCTTGCTCTGGATCGACGCTGTCTGTATCGTACAAGATGAACCGGCACACAAGGCAAGGGATATTCCAAACATGGACATCATCTATGGAAGAGCTTTCGCGACGATTGTGGCGTTATCCGGAAACGATGCAGATGCCGGCCTGCCCGGGGTCAATCCCGGCACCCGTTGTGCGCAGCGGATCGAAACCATTGCCATCACACGCGGCAGCTCGGATCTCGACCATGACCCACTACGCAAAGACACTGAGATGGTCAACTTGGTCCGAACCCCCCGGCCCTTCTACCTGGCTTTGCGGATGTCCAACTGGAACACTAGAGGTTGGATTATGCAAGAACGACTCCTCTCGCGAAGATGCATCTATTTTTCCCCCGACGCCGTGTACTTTCAATGTGGACAAAAGACACTGGTCGAGGGCGGCGTGAACGAAGACTTCAAGACTTATATCCACTCCGCTCCAATGAAGGACGAGCATTTCCTAAGGAAAGCCAATCATGACAACCCCGTCTCTGATCTGAACCACATGCATGACCTCGAAGCTGGCCCGCGACTTTGGAAGGCTTTCGATACATACAAGGAGCTTGTGCGCAGCTACAGCAAACGGGAGTTCACCTTTAAGGCCGATGTCCTGGACGGCTTTGCAGGCATTTTCGCGGTTCTCGACGAGGAGCACTTCCAGGGTTCGATCAAAAGCAGGACCTTGCATGGCCTTCCAAGCGGCATCTTCATTCATGCGCTTCTCTGGTCCCCTGCTGCCAAAATACCACGGAGAGGGGCCAGACTCCCAACTCAAAATGACATCACTACGGGAAAGCCAGACCCAATGTTTCCCAGTTGGTCGTGGACTGGATGGGATGGCCCCGTCGAATATCGACTGTTCGGGTGGGCGACTGACATCACAGAACGTCCCGTTCCCTTGATCCGCATCTTCCACATAGGAAAGTTGGAAGTATTTCCCGATAAATACGAAGAAGCCGGAAGCTTGTTGGAAAATCTCAAAGAGAAGAAGGATGGGGCGCAGGCCTCGGCTACGGTAGACAGGGCAATAACAGAAGTCCGCCCAGAAGGCGCAGAGCAGTCTGCTTCGGCTGACAACACTGAGCCCAGCATACCAATCTCATCTACGTCCCACGATGCTTCTGGGATTGATAAGAAAGATGAGTTGGGCAAAAAGACGTCAAAGGGGAAAGAAAAGGCGACAGAAAACGCATCCACGGCTGGAAAGCTATGGCGCGACCCAAACTCGAAGAAGTTATGGCTTTGGTTTACACCGCCGGACCACGAAGAGACCAGAAAAAGGGATATTCCCGCACCGGGAAATGTGTTACGGATGATCGCGCCAGTCGTCCCTCTTACTGCCTTCAAGATCGCACCCAACAAGGAGTATCTGAGTCTTCCAACCCACATTCATGCCCAGGGTCCTCAGAGCGTGCGCCGCATTTTCGACTCTAACGGGAAGCATTGCGGGCTGTATTGGGAACAAGGCGGCTACGAATGGGTTGGCAACGAGATCTATCCCGAGGCCGAAGAGAGTTTGATCATGGTAGGCGTCTCCGCGTATGGGGTCTGTTACCGTCCGCGGAAAGGACCGAGTCGCGTTGAGGGACCAATCAAACTGTTTGACAACGTGGACTTTCCGGAAACGGGGACTGGAAGTGGTTTGGTGAATGTTCTAGTGGTTGATGAGAACGTAGGCTACCCAGATTCTACCGGTGATCGATGCACAGTTGCCATGATTCATAGCGCGGCGTGGGAAGCGGCGGGGCCCATGGAAAGGGAGGTCAGGATAGCATAGAGATTTTGTACACTTCTATCACGCTCGTTCGCGGAGGTCCTGCAAGGCAACAAGCACAAAACAAAGTAGATCAAATTCTGTAATGCGACCAGTTTGACGCCTTCTGGCGCTGTATGCATGATCACCCCAGAACGAGGCGCAAGGGCCTTCAGATTTAGATGATTGTATTGGAACAGACCGAACTCTCTTCCGGTTATCCACGGAAGAGATTGGGATGAGGATAACCTCGAACTTGCTGAACTCTGACCGAAGCTGGACATGCGTCGCTATACTTCCCTTTGTCATATCGTTCTGAGTTTCACGCATATATATAGTTTGACAGTTCGACTCGAGTTTTGTGATAGCACATAAGTGGTCGATGGCATTAAGGTCAACGCTGGGAGATGATACGGCTGGAAACGGCCGGGAGAGATTTGGATGAGTACTGACCGTATCCGTTTGTACATCAAAAACGGAACACACTTTTTTATGGTGTCTTTCCTGACCCGACGCGAAGAACCCTCATTGCCTTTCGGAAGCCGACAAGCAGTGCAAGAACGACGGGAGCGTTTGGTCCGGAGCACGTACTTGTCGTAGAACATGCCAATCCCCCCCAGCGAACCCATGAGGCCTTCTCCGCAAGCCTCAAACGATTGCTTTACGCAGCTGAAATTTGCCTCCGGCGTTGCCTCTTTGCCATATTGAGAGCCCCGGAACTCCGCGCGGGGTTGCCAGCGGACATTCAGAGAGCTGCCAGAAGGGCTGCTGTCGGCCCCTTTCGCGTTTATCGACAAGGCGAGACTCAAGGTCTGTCCAGGCCAATGGCATTCCTTCCATAGAAAACGCGCTGTATCTCTATAACAACGTCATACTTGAGTTTCATCTCTGTCCAAATTACCAATTTCTCAATGACGGAGCCTCCTCCCAAAATCTAAGACTGTCACCGTGGGAATCCAGTCTCAGAACTGTTCGTCGCAGCTCTGCTTCGTTTGGCTTTTTTTGGTGCTTTCACTCGGACCGGCCTTTCGCCTGCGGTCGAAAAGTCCTTAGTAACCTCCAGGCTGCAAGTTCTTCATTCATGCGATGTCCCTTTGGCGTGATTTGGCGTCTTCGCGGAAGGGCAGTCTGCTGGCCATTAAGCTTTTGCCTCTGGCTGGTGTATATCTGTACTCAATCTATCAGAAAAGGTCCGCGGAACTATATATACCTCTAGCTTCCGCTTTATGATCTTTTGCTGGCATCAATATCACTTACGGTATCGCCCAAGTCACACATATAGCGCAGCTATCCAACCATGCTCTGGGTTCATAAAATGTTATTCGATGCCGTGACTTGTGGTGGGCTCTGTACATCGTGGACCGGTATTTAGCTTTCTCTTTAAGAGACCCCGCGAAGACTGAAGACATTGGCATCAGGATACTGCCGAACCCGCCAGGCAAATGCTTGCAGCAGGATATAATACCTGGTTTACGAGTGAAACTGTCTCATGCCTTCTCATCCACCGTCGCTGGTAGGCCAAGAAACCCTGGTTCTCGTTTCTACTGCTGACACGACACTATGGTCGTTTCAAAAGTTCAGAAAAGACGCCACTAGTAAGGGTCGCCGAGGAAACAGCATTTATTGTCTATGCACTAGTAAGGCATGCCTGAGAAATTGAAAGTGCCACCCCCTTTAGGTTCCAGAACTCCGTAGAAACAACGCGGAAAAGAACAAGATATCACACTACTCTGCAACCAGGTATGCTCAAGGTCACGCCTCGAAACAGTCCATGATAGCTAACGTTGGTCGTATGTACCAAATGATTGCCACACGGCCGTTTCTTCTATCCGCCCCGAGATAGCAGCTGGACAACTTTGACCGAGGAGCACAGGATTTAGAAAGCTTTCTGGCTCCTCAGACTCTATCGATGTCGAATGGCATGAAGTCGGCAATCGAGACTGTAGATCTTGCCTGGAGAGTAAAGTCTCGTGGGTGAGCTCGCCTACCACCGTTTCCGGGGCTCTATTCACGCCGAGCGAGAGGACTTTTTGCTTCTTCGAATACGCGTACGGATGCTCCCATACACTTCATCATCGTAGACGCTCTCTTTCAACGTAGACCCGACATGCTGGACGGGGGCACACGTATCCTCGACGACATGATTCATAGCGGCAGCTCCGCCGTCAAGGTTCGGAAAGCGGAGTTTTTTTGACAGCATCGGCCTCTCTTCAGATGACTTTCTCTCTACCGCGGAGCAGATGGGCAACCAGGACGAAGGTTTGGGACGTCTTTTTCTTCTTCTTTTTTCTTTCTTTTTTTTCTTGAACTAATGGGTCGGATTGACCGCAGCGCTGGTAGCTGCTTTTAGATAGGCGAAAAGACGACATTTAAGTGCATCAAGGCCACTTGATCCGTAAATTTAACCCGTCAAGATCCTTCGCGCGAGGCTATTTGCGTGTAAGTAAACGTTACCCATGCCGCCCGTCCAAAGGCTCAAGCTCTGTCAAAAACCTATTTCACCATCTCAGGCCTCCGGTACCCCGCGCCTGTCGCTGCCTCCCCCTTGCTCGTGCTTGCTTCAGCGTGTGGCGGTAGCATGTTCCCTCGGCTCTGCTCCGGGTGACCGGTTCCCCGTCCGACGCCGACTCTTCTCGGGACTGCAGGGGTGACAAGAGTAGTTGCGGGACTGTCGCCGGCGTGCTTTCAATTGGTCGCCTTTTAGGAGCCTCGGCTGCTTTCTCAATCAGCATCTGGTCGACCGCACGGTTGCCAATCAGTTGCTCATGAGCTTTTCCGTAGTTTGGCTGGATGTTTGGCTGGATATTTGGCTGGGACGGCCCGGGTGCCCTGCAGCGGCGGGCATGATGGGTCGTGGCCACGGCGAAATTGCAGACGGCTGCGGGCCGACGTTTGCGCATCAACCAGCCCGCCGCAACTCACGATCAACAGTCAAGCCTCCGGTACACCATTTCCAATATCCAACTTGGCGGAGTGCGTGGACGTGTATATCAGGGATGGGAAATAGAGCTACTACTAGCGCGTAGCCGATCCACGGCAGACGAAACATGCCTCCTCATCGAGTGAGGGATCCTGGGGCGGCATCACGGCATCATCCCACGACGTAATGGCGGACTCCAATTTCCCCACAAATCTATCGAGGGGTGGGATGCCGGAATCCTGGATTCTGGTCGAAGCCTGGAAGAAGAGTCAAGCAAGCAGCAGATAAGCTTCAGGCTGCCCGCAGTCCGTGCTCGTCTCGTCCAAGGCTAACGGGAGCCGACGAAGAGTGACAGGCGCAAGCACTTCAACGCGTCGGGGGGGGGGGCCTCATCAAGGGCACGGCATTGTGGAATTACATCGCCTCTCGGTTCGACTCGGACTCGACCAGACAGGCGAACAAGCAAGACACCCCAACTGCGCTGGCCGAGACAGAAAAGATCGGCGCCGAACTGGGTGTCTGGGCCGGGGCCCCCAATATCCCTGACCAAGACAAGGCGAGGAGCGTTGTTTCGTCCCCCAGTGTCACGGATGCGGCAGCAAATGGCGCCGCCGTCAATCAACTGGACCCTCGGTTTCCCTGAGACGTCGCTGTCTCGCCGAGCTGCATCAGCAACAGAGGGTCGGAAGGAATCCTTGATGCACCGCAGACACTTTGCAAGGCGGGCGCGGCGCGGCGCAGTCATGGAGCGACGTCTGTATGCAGTACACTGGCCCGGGCTCGACGAGGTGCAGGAGTCAGCTTCCTGGTCACGTTTTCCCTTGGCCTCCGGTTTCCGGTTGGGCTTGCATCGGAGGCGGTTCGTGGGCCTGGTGTCGTAGTGGCCGCCTCTTTCAGGAACGGCGGGTAAGTTTGGCAGGTCAGCAACAAGTAGAGGGGGAAATGGGCTGGGCGCTGCTTCAGTGGATGGCAATCTCTCAGGGGACCCGAGGATTCGAAAGCCTCATCAAAAGGAGGCGACCAGAGGCGACGTGGGACGGATCGATGCACGGAGATGAGGCGGCCAATGGGAGCCCGATGCCGAGGATGCACAGCCAATGACGGGCGGCAAAACCCCAGCCCCTTTGCCGGATCCAGATCTTTGTTGAACACCTCGCCTCCCTTTCCCAGCGCCCCCCCCCTCCCCCAAGCGGCCCTCGCATGCCTCGACCTGGTGGAATCTTGTCTGTCTCCCTTCTCATCCTCGTTCGCGTCCGGCGAACCATCGACTTGGGGCGGACTCGCGGATTCCCATTGTCTGGCGACTGCGGGTACGCAACCACGAAACATACGGACGACGAGGAACGAGAAGGCTGTTTGGGCTGACGGTCTACATATGTTGCGAAACATAATCGTTTTCCAAACGCCTGCCGCGTCATTACAGGCATGCATGCGTGCATGCGTGCATGCATTCACCACGGCCGGCAATGTCGTGCCCCAGCAGAGCAGTGCAAGCAGCAGCAGCAGCAGC